>JAJPUD010001129.1:239138-306473 GCA_023553655.1 Myrmecobius fasciatus | reverse complement strand
GAGAGAGAGAGAGAGAGAGAGAGAGAGAGAGAGTGAGAGAGAGTTTGGTTCAGAAAAACAACAAACTCAACATGGAAACAAGGAGGAAGATACCAAGAAGGGAGAGGGATATTTAAGAGGAGTGGTAAAAACAGATAGGGAATAGTCACAGACAATACAAGCTTGGAATGCTCTGCCACAGGTTGAATCAGCCACAATAGGACATACTAACTTGACTCTAGCATGATGATGTCATTTTGATCCTCTTTGGGAACAAAAGACAACAACCATCCAAACAACGAGTCACAAGAAAAACATACTTCTGCTTCAGAGGTTGAATTACAACATGGGAATTTTTTTAAATGAAAGTGGAAAAATCAAAAATGAAATTTAGGGAGGTTGGGAAGGAAGAGAAGAGGTACAATGAGATGGAAGTAGATCACCTTATTTCAAATAAGTATTTTTCTTTTTTGCTCACGTGTTTTTTCAGTTTTGCTACTTTCTTTGGAGAGAGAGAATAGAGGCAAAGAAGGAGAAAAGTACAAAAGGATAAGGAGAAAATCCATAACAAAAAATCATATTCATGGAAATTATTGTATTGAATACACTCATAAAATAGAGGAGGGTTAGAGAATGTATTTAAAAAGCAAAATAAAGCAGTTAAATTGTTGAAAAGAAGTACATTGGAAACATGAAAATTTACATTAAATTAAAATTAGGGACTGAAGCAAAATTTGGTTTGTTTGGGGGTAACTCAAAAGAGTAAGGCATAGTAATCAGTATCTTACATAAGACAACAGTAAAAATAGAAATAGTTAAAAGAAATAAACTGGTGAAATATATTATTTTAAAGCTACTATATACAATGAAAACCAAGAAAAAGTTCAGAAAAGCCAGAATTGGTAGTGAGTCTCTCACATTGTATAGATTGTGTCTAAAATAAATTACTTTTGAAACCTTGCTATCAAAGAAAGTTTATGTTTAAAGGGGGGGAGAGGGAATCAAGATTTTTTAAAATCCCCATCTGTGAAATGAAGAGATTGGAAGAAATAATCCCTGAATACTATCTTTCGTTCTTCTTCCCTCCCTCCCTCCCTCTCTCTCTCTCTCTCTCTCTGTCTCTCTCTGTCTCTCTCTCTGTCTCTCTCTCTCTGTCTCTCTCTCTCTCTCTGTCTCTCTCTCTGTCTCTCTGTCTCTCTCTGTGTGTCTCTCTCTCCCTCCTCCCCCCCTCTCTTTTCCCTCTAACAATCTATGCCTTAATTAATGAATATGAATATTTCTTATAAATATTGGCTAATTTGTCATAACAATTTTAAGGTATCCTTACTTGTTCCAAATAAATCAAAATTAAATAATAACCTTCATAAAATCCTCATTAGATTATAATGCTTCATTCCATCTCACACCTCTGGGTTTTAGGGATACAGCCAAAGAGGAAAACCACTTTGTTTTATTTTATTCCAAATATTCTGGTATTTCTAAAAGCTATAAAAAATGAACCCGTTTTTGGTATCCTGGAGTGCACTTCCAATAGAATTTCCTTGCCTACCCTATGAAAAAAAGATCATCTTAATACTGTTAAGAGACTATGTCTTTGTTCTATGTTTGGGTTCTTTTTTTAACTGCATTAGTGCTTAGGATAGTCATAAATTGTGATTTGGCTCTTTTTTCAGTAAAAAAAAAAAATTCATCTGTGATTTTACACTTGCTCTATTCAAATATTTTGACATTTAAAATGAAAGATTTGCAGTAGGCAGTGTTAAGAGAATTTTTCTGGCAATGTAAATCCTGATTTCATTGAGTTTTTAGTAAATTTTGGCAGCTCTGTTATGCTAGCAGATTTAATTCATTTGAATAACAATTCAAGTGGTTAATAATTTAAAATGGTAAGCCTTTTAGCCTACATCAAAAACTTGGTTGCCTTCAAAGCATCTCCTCTTATGGTATTACTGTCTATTCTATGCTCCTCATTCCATGGCATCACCTTAAAAATACTTGTCATCTCAGCATCCTCTTCAAGCAGCTTAAATATATGCTGTATGCTTTCCTTGCTAATAAAGCAAATGGGTTATTATTAGTGTCAGCTACTGCTAGACTCTTCTTGTAAACAAGGTTATTCATCTGAAGCCTCTAGCTGCCAAAGCTTTTGAAAAATCCACTTTCACCAAGAAAAGGGGTGAGGAACAAGTGGAGATAGGAGTCACACATTAATCTAACCTTTCTAAAATGCGCAGTATAAACTGAACATCTGAGCTAGGCCATTCATAAAAGTCATCGGCAAGAAGAAAGGAGGGGAGAAGCAATGTGCTTAAACAACAGAAAGAACAAAAGGAAAAGAACAGGCAAAAAAGAAAATGAAAATTAGGGTGAAGATTTATAATATAACTAAAAATTAATTTAAGGAAGTATCTTGGCATAGTAGAACTAGAATTGAAGTAAATTACCTTGACTCAAATCCTGACAGATTCTGTACCCAAATTCCTTTATATTCAGAATATTCTTTGCTTCTTATTAATACTACCAAACACCTATTTTTTCACTTCTAATTAGCAGCCTTTCCTTGGCTGAGGTTCATGATAACAAAATATATCACTCAATCTATATTCTTTTGGCTTTTATCCCCCAAATCTCAGCTTATTTTTCCCTATTCCTCAGGGAGCTCAGTTTCTAGTTAACTGTCTTTCTCTATGCCTCAAATCCTATCTCCTATTAGGATAAATATATGTATTATGTATATATGTATGCATGTATGTGTTCCCTCAAATACCTAAATTTACAATTCCTCAATCTTTTCTATTTCTACAGTCTACTACTTCATGCCACATCATCCATAGAGATGGTCAGACTTTTAATCCTGATATCACTTGACATCACACAATGAGAGGAGGGAAAAGAAGAAAGAAAAGAGGAAGGAAAATAAAAGAAAGGGAGGAAAAGAGGGAAGACAAAAGAAAAAGGGAAGAGAGAAAAGGGGGAAGGCAAGAAGAAGAGAGGAAGGAAAGAAAATTATAGACATAGGATAGTTTGGAGGTAGAGGAAGGTAAGAATCCTTTCTTAAATTTATCCTCCCCTTTCTTGCACAACAATGATAAGTTTGGAAATATGTATACATATATTCGATTTGCCAATATTTTAACATAATTAACATGTAGTGGATATCCTGCCATCTAGGGAAGGGGTGGGGAAGTTGGGGGGAAAATTTGTAACGGAAAGCTATGTAAGGGTTATTGTTGAAGAATTACCCACACATATGTTATGCAAATAAAATAAAATTTAAAAAAATAAAATAAAAATAAAAAAAATTTATCCTCCCCTGTGTGATCCTGGGCAAGTCACTTAACCCCAATTGCCTCAGCAAAAAGAAAAAAAATTTATCCTCTCAAGAGGTTGAAGAAAACCATTTTGTAGCAAATCCTGAGCCAAAGGGAAGTCACCTGGACTAAGTACTAGAGAAACTAAAAAGAGTTAAAAAAGTTTTTACTTGAGCAGGAAGAGTGATGATACTAACTAAATCATCTATTTCTCTGGCTTTACATTCAAACAATATGAAAACTTGAATCTCTTGAAATGCCCTTCTACATTATAGCCAAAATGTATTTAATCTTTGAGAGAAACACACTTTAGTTATTCTGATGCCTAATGAGAATGGAAAAAGTCATTTATCTTCAGCAGCATTCTTAGGATTCTTAACTGTTAAAGTTAATACAGAAGTTCACACTCATAGGTACTTCATTAAAGATCTTCTCATTTTCTAAAGAAATCTTTTTTTACAAATAAAAAATAATAATCATATACTGAAAGTCATTTTTATAGGGGTAATAATTAAATTCATTGAAACAAAACAGGTTAGATTGCCAGTTCAGAGTATAGAGAGAAGAGAGAAATGAAAATAAATGCTAGAGGGATACTCACTTAATGGATGGAAGGATGAAGATGAACCACTGAAATAGACTATGAAGTGGTTGAATGGGTAAGAGGAGAAAAAGGAGAAAATGGTATCAGAGAAGCAAAGAGGAAATATAAAAGAAGATGGAGGGTCAGAAACATCAAATACTATACCCCCCCCAAAAAAAAACAAAAGAGAATGAGAATTTTTTTAAATATCATTAATTTTGCCAATTAAACTATCACTGGACCTATAAAAGGGCACTTTCAGTAAGGCCAGAAAGGGGTTAAAGAGTATATTAATACATTATCAAGAAGTAGAAGCAGCAAATATAAACTTTTTTTTGCAGAGCTTCAGCAAGTAAGGAAAAAAGATATATAGATAGATGGATAGATAGATAGATAGATAGATAGATAGATAGATAGATAGATAGATAGATAGATAGATAGATGGATAGATAGATAGATAGATAATATATATATAATAGCCTAAAGAAATATTGAGGTTAAGGGAAATTTTTATTTGTTTGTTTTGTTATTTCTCTGTTTTTTAATGTATCAGAGACCTGAACATGTTTTTCCCTATAAAAGAAAAGAGATTATTATTATTAAAAAGAAATTAAAAATTGTAAGAGATGAGCTCAGTTTCTGGAGGAATCAGGAGAAAAGGAATCACATATGGAGAAGTTTGTTTTGGAAAGGAACAGAGTCAATGCATCCTCTGAGACTAAGGCAAAAGAGGACTATAAACTCAGCAACATTAAGTACTAAGTCATACTTTTTTTGTCTATGCTTCAGCACCACTAGTAGAGCCATTAACTCTTTCAGGTCTTCAGTCCTCTTATCTATATCTTGTCACTGAACCCAGATGACTTCAGAAGAGAAAGTGAGGCTGATGATTTTGCATAGCCCTCCCTCAACTGAAGTCCAATTTGCTTGGAAGTTATGGCACCACCTACCTGAAATCATGGTCTTCTTCTAGACTGAAAGACAAACAGCAACAACAACAACAAAACAAATCCCAACAACAACAATAACAACCTCAGGTCACCATATTGTAATTTCCTATTTGAGAGTTCCAGTGATAGCTTACTTTTCATTAGAATGATTTCCACAAGAGGAAGTTCTGGCTCAACGTATATTTGCTTTCTTTGAAAGGATTTAGATATTAGAGTTAAGACTGTGTTTTCTAAGGAAAGTCTGTCTTTCTGTGTATTAATGGCTATCTCTGAGGTAGAACTTTCCAAAACAATTCAGCCAAATATTTTAAAGGTCAAAGAAATTTCTCTTTGTCATGAATGCAGCTATAATAAACGCATCCCCCAGTTAACCTGGAAATTCCTCCTGCCACATTATGAATGCTCTTTGAAATCATCAATTCCACATAAGCTACAGAAGCTGTTTTAAAACTCCTGTAAACAAAATGGGCTTAGCAACCAATCACCCATGCATACATTAAGAAACAAATGGAAAAGATTTTCTTTACTGGCATTGCTGCTATTTTCTCCAAGCACCTAAGAGACAACTTCTATAAATGCATTTGCTATTAAAATAACCTCTATTCTATATTTATTATCATTTCAATATTGCAAGCATGGATTCTGTTGTACTTAGACAAGTCAGAACCATTCATTTATAGCATAACAACATTGTAAAAGACCAATACTGATCATGAAGATTAACCATAAATATTACCACTGACTTTACAAATATGTAAATATCACTACTTTGAATTTTTTTTATAAAATTGAAGTAATTAAATAATCCTTAGCACTATTTTTGGAAGTGGCAATGTTACTAGCTCAGATAAGAAGACCCATAACAAAATAAAGTTTTAATTAATGTAATTTATCTTGTGAACAAAAACATAAGAAGATAAAGCCAGTATGAGTTTAAGATCATAGACATTGAATTTCATCAAAGTATTTGACAAAATGTCTTAGAATACCCTTGTGAGAGAGAAAAGGGGGAAATGTTCTTAGTGACAACAGATCTAGATAAATCAACAATCAGCTGAATAATTAAATCTCAAAATGGTGATTTATATATCTAAGATAAATTAGAGGGAGATTTCTAACGAAGTGTTCCAAGTGTCCTAAGCCCTGTTTCACATCTTGACCAATGATTTATTCCAGGATACTGAGAGCATGCTCATCAAATCTATGGATGACACAAAACTCAAAGAATAATTAACATGCTGAATGATAGTCAGAAGCCAAAAATACCTAAACAGTTAGAAAAACCTGGAATGGATACTTTATACATGTTTGTAACCATCTGTTAAATGTAAAAATAGGACGAATCTAATAAGAAGAAATAAAATAGGAACAAATGCAAAAACATACACAGCTTCAAAAATCATCTGAATAAGTACAAAGTGAAGGAGGCATGTTTAGACACAAATTCACGAAAAAGATCTGCAAGTCAAATGAATAAATAAATAAATTTTATTTAAAAATTTATCATGTGTAAAGCTTTGAACTAAACTTTAGGAACAGAAATAGGAAAAGACATTCTCTGCCTTCAAGAAGCTCTAAATCTAATGGAAGAGACAATACATGTCATAGAAGGTTTCACTTGCAAGCTAAATGAAAAGGTCCTCTGGTCCTTGGGGTACAGCAGCAACACAAATAATATATTATCTTTAATATTAGTTTCTGCTATTGAACCATTTAACAGTTCCAATGATTTTGGAGATAAAAACTTTCTTTTCTAGCTCTGCATTCACTCTGGTTATAGTACTTATGGAAGGAGTTAACAGGTATAATCACTATGATGGTTGCTTTCAGGATAATAGCCATGAGTGCTGGGCAGAAAGCAGAACCAGAAGTCAGGAGCAGGAGGGAGATGTGTGCTATTCTCAGTGCTCTTGAGTTAAGAGTGCTTAGCTATCTCCATCAGGTTCTGAGAAAGTGGTAACTATAATAAAGGTGATTATTTATCTTGTCGGGTACATGTCTACATACATATAACATTTAAATAAATATACATACATACACATATGTTTCAGCTTGGCTAGCTTGCTCACTCTTTAAGTGGATCTCAGTGGGCCACAAGCTCAATATAAATCAACAATGTAACAAAGTAGCTAAATTAAACAGAATCAAAAGAAACAAACTATTTAGAAAGATGCAATAGACTTCTCATACTCTGTTCAGATTTAACTACATCTGCAATATTCTATTTAGTTCTTAACATATTTCAGGAAGATCACTGACAAACTAGCATACATAGCCACCAAGGTAATCAATATGGTAAGAGAAGTAGAAATCACACCATATAGGGAACAGTTGAAAAAACTTAGATATGCTTAGCCTGAGAAAATCATCTCACCTCTCAGTTTCTCAGAGAGTCTCAGTCTCTCTGTAAAATGAGGGACTATGAAGTTCCTTCCATCTCTAAATACTGCCATCCTAAGAACTTGAAGGGCTTGCAAATCTTAGGTATAAAGTATGAAAAAAGAAATGTTCACTGAATATGAGGTAGAAAAGCAATTTCCAGGATTCAAAACTATTCAAAGACAGATGTGTTGCTCCAAAAGGTACTGAGTTACTCATCTTGGTAATGCTAAAGAAGAAATTAATGATTTAGGTACAAATTGGATTAAATGACTTCAGAATTCTTTTCTGACTCCGAGTTTCTGTAATTCTTTGCTTTTACATCCTATGAATTCCACTTGAACTCTTCGCTAAAAAAGAAATTGAAATAATACATCATTAAATTTCTACAATAAAGCTTCAGAATACTTTAATCATCAATTTTGGACACAAATGCACTCCCATTAGTTTTACATAACCTTTTTAATGACCAAAATTCACCAAATTTTCTGGGCTTTGAGCGTCCTGATCATTAACATAGAACCTTTTTCCAACCTTCTGGCCTTTAATTTCCTGTGACTGTACCTCTACCCTAAATTAGCCTACATTTGTTATTTATGTGAATGTTAACCTAGGTCAACTACATCATCTCAACTTTTTGTTCTCTCCAAAGTTTGCTTATCAGTGAGTGCACATTGTGCAAGGAGGGGAACCTAATACTACATACAAAAATGTTTTTCTTGTCTAACTTTCTCTAGTCCCACCTTTCAAGAGACATTAGAGAAGGAAAGGGGAAAAAGGTGAATTTGTCTCCATTACAATTATTGTCCTCTTTGTTGAAAAATTTTTCTAACTTTGTAACAAAATTTAACTTTTTTCTGCCTAGTTTAACATTTTTAAATCTAATACTTCAGGATTTTTTTTAATTTTAGTCAATTTCTACTTGAAAGACACTTCCACAAATCTACTAGAGAACAGAGAACTTTTTTAACCTATTCAATGAGAATAGGTTGATTGAGGCCATCATTCTGCTTGTAAAGTGCTTTGGAAATCTTAAGGCATTATATAAAACTGGCTATTTTGGAATGAGAAAGGTCCTTATCTATGATTTTATTGATATAGGGGACTCCCTGGTGAGGAAACTCCTCTGTTAAAGCTGATCAGCAATTTTTTTGCAATCTAGAGAATTAGAGAGCCCCTTATGACACAGTTTCCCTGACTTACCCAGTTACAGAGACAATACAAGGCAAAGACTGAACTTCAACTCAGATCCTCAATGCAAGAAATTCAACTTTGAAAGCAATGAAAAGCTGAGTTCAAATGTTTTTCAGGCATTGTCATTAAACAATACCAGGATTGTGACTAAGTGAGTTGAAGGGATGGATCTCACCCCTTTGGTTTAGCATTGTCTCTGTGTCTTTTTCCCTATCCACTCATCTACCTGGAAGATTGGAAGAAGAATGGAGATGAATATATGGGGGAGGATGGGGGGGTTAATACCTGTTATATATAGATAGATATACATACCTAGTATATATATATATATATGCATTATATATATATATATATGCATTTTATATATATATATATATATATATATATATATATAACTAGATATACACCAGGGGAAATGTAAACCCACAATTGTTTATTACTTAATGGGCAAATAGCCCTTACATCACTAGTGACCTGATATTGCCTAGCTTTCAAAGATTAAAATTAAAATGTTCATCATGTGCTAGAATGAGTAACCCAGAGATACTCTGAACCTAGCAACCAGGAAATTTAGTCCAAAGAAAAGACAGATTTGAACCTGAGTACATTAGCAAAGTAACCAGGGGATATTTTTGTTCTTTCTTTCAAAGAGCTTGGCACATCTGACTCAGACTCTCCTATTGGAGATGAGTGGCTCAATAGCCAAGATTCTGAAAGGAATAAGGCAGGTCACTCTGAGAAGGAAAAAGAAGACTGAGAAGATTGTGGTATTTTTTCCCTTTCAGACTGTTGCAAGTCCTACTGCGATGGTGTCTTGTTTTCTTTAAACAACTTCTGAAAAAGTCTCTGGCTATTTTAGAAAGTATCTCTATGCCCACTCTTCTCTTGAGGAGGAAATAATCAAGGACTTCAGCTGAAGCCAGAAGCTAGAAGAAAAAAGAAGGCCCAACAAGAACAACGTATAACAGAATCTATCAGTATGATGAAATAGCAGAGAGAAGATGAAGAGGGAGCAGATCACAAGAAAACAGCAGCAGAGACATGAATTATCCTCTCTGCGCACTTTAGCTTCACATATTTCTTATTTGTGCATTTCTCTGTTGTGTCTACTACATGTGTCTGTCCACTCTTCCCATTGATGATATTCAAGATAGTTAGGTAGGTAGAGCAGTGGATAGAGCACTGGGACTGGAGTCACAAAGACCTGATTATAAATCCAGCCTCAGACACCAATTAGCCATGTGACTCTGAGCAAGTCTCATAATCTCTATTTTCCTCACTTTCTTCAACTGTAAAATAATGATATTAATAGTATCTACCTCCCTAGATTGTTGTGAAGATCATATGAGATAAATATTGTAAAGCTAGATAAAAAATTGTGTTAACTATTTTTTGTTTGTGTTTTGTGGAAGAGTGTGCCCCAAGTTTGTGGAGAAAATATTTCTTTACCACTGTCATACCCTCTCTAAGGTTACCTTTAAACTACTTTTGTTGCTGCACAATTTCATTAACTATATTTACTTTTAAACTAGTTGTGTCCACTATTAACATTCAAGTGGAAGTTCATTAACTATATTTTTTGTATGGACCCACAGAGTACTTTGAAACTGGGTTAGTTTTATGTGGAAAGCCTTTCCTATGGTGTGTGGTTGGAGGAGAGAGGATGCTTCCAGGCACTACATTATCTATAACTAATTTCTATATATTCTTTTTTGCCAATTCAGTCTTTATAAATCATCTTGATTATACCCACATTACAAAATCTTGGAATTGATTTCTACTTGGAAATTATTTTTGCTTAAAAATATTAGGCAAAATGATCAAAGAATATTTAACTTAAAATTATTTTAGAAGACAGGTATAACTTCCTTCTATTTTTCATTTCATAGCAAACTTAGGAAATCTTTTTATTTCCTGTCCCCTCCTATAAATGTAGGAGTATAGTATAAATGTAGTATAAATGTATGACTCCATTCCAGACAATCAATAAATTAGTACTTCCTATGTTCCAGGAACTGTGCTAAGTGCTGAGAATACCAAAAAAGGCCAAAATAAAAAAATCCCACTCTAAAGAATTTCACAATTAAATAGAGAAGACAACATTCAAAGAACTATTTACAATTAAACTATGTACAGTTTACATTGATAATAATCAATAGTGGGAAAGCATTAGAATTAAGGGTTTCCTATAGAAGGGGGAATTTTAGCTGGATTCAGGTTACAAATATCACTGTAAATATTGACAACCACATATAGCTGAAGTCATAAGATTAGAATAGTCATACCAACAGTACTGAAAACACACTTTTTTCATACTACACATACCCCCCAAAAAATTCAGGAATGCTTTTTCACATACTTAATATGCATAGACTTTACAAATTATTTGAACATTAAAGTAAGAGGTTTTAATTTCTGTTGTGACCTATATACAAGTATAAAAGTCTTTGGACTATATTGGCACTGAAACAATGAAAGCTTTTATAGCTCACAAAGTGCTAAATGTACAGATGGAAGCCACAGGGGTTCAAAATCTGGCCAAACTAACACACCACACAATGAACAAAGGAGAAAAAAGAAAGCTTTCAAGTTACCTATTTAGTAAGGAAAGAAATCTATTACACACAGATGCCTCAGTTATTTCTAAAGATCCATGAATTAATCAATATGATTTCCACTAAAGGAGATCAAAACACTCACCCTTTGGAGAAAAGAGTTTCATATGTTTTTAAAATCTCAAAATTCCTCACCTGGTGATCAACTTTTTCATATCGAACCACTTCAAAATTAACTGACATGTATATTAAAAAAAATGCTTCTAAATCATTATTAATCAAAGAAATGCAAATCAAGCTAACTCTGAGGTAGCACTACACACCTCTAAGATTGGCTAAAATGACAAGAAACAATACTTTGTTGATGGAGTTGTGAACTGATCCAACCATTCTGGAGAGCAATTTGGAAGTATACCCAAAAAACTATCAAATTGTGCAAACCCTTTGATCCAACAGTGTCTTTATTGGACCTTTATCCCAGTGAGATCATAAAGGAAGGCAAGGCACCCACATGTGCAAAAATGTTTATAGCAGCCCTTTTTGTAGTGGTAAGAACTGGAAACTGAGTGGATGCCCATCAATTGGAGAATGGCTGAATAAGTTATGGTATATGAATGTTATGGAATATTATTGTTCCATAAGAATCTATGCTATAAATCAGCAGGATGATTTCAGAGAGGCCTGGAGAGATTTATATTAACTGATTCTAAATGAAGTGAATAGAACCAAGAGAACATTGTACACAACAATAGCTAGATTATTTAATGATCAATTCTGATAGACATGGCTCTCATCAACAATAAGGTAATTCAGACCAGTTCCAATGGTCTCGTGATGAAGAAAGTCATTTGCACCCAGAAAAAGAATAGTGGGAACTGAATGTGGACCACAAAATAGTATTTTTACTCTTTTTGTTATTGTTTACTTTCATTTTGTTTTCTTTCTCATTTTTTTCCTTTTTAATCTTTTTTTTTCTTATGAACCATGATAAATGTGGAAATATTTTTAGAAGAATTGCACATGTTTAGCATATATTTGATTACTTGCCATCTAGAGGAAAGGGTGCAGGGAAGGGAGGTGAAAAAAATTAAGCAAGATATCGCCTAATGTTGAAAATTATCTATGCATATGTTTTAAAAATAAAAATATTTAATAAAAAAATTAATTGACATGCCATCTTTCCTAACATTAGCATGCAAAGGATATAGATCTGATGACCATTGATCCCCAGATAACAATCCACTGTCAGATCCATACATGAATGACTTTCTAACTTGGTAGAATATAAGGGCTTTTAATGTATTAGTATTGCCTTCAAGAATCTAGGACACCATCTCAACCTGCTGAAGCATTAAAGGAGGATTTTTAATTCCAGTTCCTATATTCACTGGTCTCGGTCAGGAGACCTTACTTTGGATTCTCACTCAAGCATTTACTAACTCTGCAACCTAGGCAAGTCACATAATTTCTATAAGTTTAATTTTCCTCAGCTATAGATAGGCATGCTAGCTCAGGATTTTCTTATGAGAAAAGTGCTTTTCAAACACCATATAAATCAATCAACTAATAAGGATTTATTAAATATCTACCGTTAAATGACAGGGACTGCAAGGTTGCTGGAGATATAAAGACAAAAATAAAATCCTGCCCTCAAAGACCTTCCAATCAATTGCAAAAGACAATGAGGCATCATAATTATTATTTCAAATATCTGCTATTTCATAGTAAGTTTCTTTCTAACATCTTAAAATAGTAGACATGTTTGAGTTGCTGCCTTGGCAATAGGCACCAAACATAAGTGTAGCCTAAAATATTTGAGACAATGGACTTAATGGACACAGCCAGACTGATGGTGTGGCTTTTTTGAGAAAAAAAAAACTAAACAAAGATCAATGGTAGATATATAGCAGCAGCTGCAGACATAAACCAGAGAATCATAATCACATGAGACCTTTTCCGATCCTTTCTCCAGCTGCTAGTGCCTCCACCCTCAACCCCAAAATTGTCTTGTATATAAGTATAATAAATTTGTAATATACATGTAATATACTTTATACGTACTTTTATAAATATGCATATGTCACATATCTCCTGTGGTTAGGAGTTCCAGGAACACAAATGTTTAATAAATGCTTGTTACTTAAAATATAGTGCTGAAAGAACTGTTGGCCCTATATCCAATCACTGATGCACCTAAACAGCATCTCCATTAGAACAGGATTTTTGAACAAGTGAAAAAGAGGAGATTCTATGTGGGTTGGATTAGATTGCCCCTGGCTTCCTTTCCAAATGAGATTCTATGATTCTGTGAAATATTCAACCTGTGTATGCAGTTGTTATAAGCATCTCTTTTTGAAATGTATAAAAATAGAACCATTGGAATTCTAGTAAGCAACCCCAGGAAAAAATGAAGTTTGCTGGCAATGGGGGGAAAAATCCCCTGGAAGAAGACAGAAAAAGGAAAAAAGGACAAAGAGAGGAGAAAAACAGATAAAAAGATAGACAGAAACAGCAAACAGAAACAAAAAGAGGGACAGAAATGGAGAGATAGCGTGAGATCAAAGAGAGAGAAAGGGACAGAGACAAGAAGAAACACAGAGATAAACAGACTGAGAGAGGCAGGGAGGAGGAAAGATTAAGAGAGCAAGGAAGTGTATTAAGAGTCTTGTTTCCTTTCTATTAGTATGAACAGAAAGGGCTGAACCTGGATGTTTTCCATTCTCCCCTTTGTCCTCTGGCTTCATTGGCTTCCTTCAAGTCTCAGCTAAAAATCTTACCTTCCATAAGAAGTCTTTCCTATTGAGTGAATGCCCATCAGCTAGGGAATGGTTGTGGTATATAAATGTAATGGTATACTATTGTTCTATAAGAAATGATGAATAAGCTGATTTCAGAAAAGCCTGAAAAGACTTACATGAAAGGATATTGAGTGAAGTAAGAAGCACAACCAAGAGAACATTGAAACCAGTAACAACAAAATTATGTGATGATCAGCTGTGATGGACTTGGCTCTTTTCAACGATGTGTGACACAAGGCAAATCCAATAGATTTGGGATGGAAAATGCTATCTCCATGCAAAGAGAGAATTATGGAGAATGAATAGGATAGAAACATAGAATTTTCACCTTTTTATTGTTGTCTGCTTGTGTTTTTTTTTCCTTTTGATCTGATTTTTCTTGCATTGTATGATGAATATGGAAATATGTTTATTAGAATTGCACGTTTAACCTATATTGGATTGCTTGCTGTCTTGGGAAGACAAGGTTTTGCAAAAGTGAACGCTGAAAACTGTATTTGCATGCAAAAACAAAATACTATAAATAAATAATTAAAATAGAACAATAAGTCTTTCCTGATACCCCTTTATTTTAATGCTTTGATTATCTTCAATTTATTCTATAAATTGCTTGTTCGTATATGGTCATTTCCATATTGGCTTTCCTGTTATACTCTGAGGTCCTTGAGAGAAGTGACTGTCTTTTTCTATATCCTCAGCACCTACCACAGTGCTTAGCACCCAGTAGGCACTTAATAATGTTTACTGGCTAAGTGACTGCCACCTCCTCTCTCTGTAGCTTTAAGCAAGTTAATTCATCTCTCTGGGCCTCCATTTCCTCCTTTGTGAAATGAAAGTGTTGAATTCCATTTCTGTGCTAAAAAGGCTAAGAAATGCATATGAACGAGCAATGAGCTTGGATACAAACATTTTGAAAAATAAATGGAGAGTGCATCTGATTTTGCAAAGACTTGCTTATAAAATGAGTACCTGGTGGGTCTATTAACCACACAACTCTTACTCTATGGAAACATTTGGAGAACTAATGAGAATGAGATGCTAAGTAGGGAAATGCTGGTGAAACACTAACCAAGCCTTCAAGCTAATCAGGATTTATCCAAACCAAACATGGAAGTTTTTTGAAGTTTGCCAATTACTAATTAAAACTCCACTTAAGCACTTAGTATCTCAAACTTTTTAAATCACCATCATATGGCCTATCAAGTCATATAATGAGTAAACATGTCTGGATTTTGTCTTGGAGCTACAAAAGCAAACAACAGGGGTGTTTGAGGTACTTAGGGCCAACTTAAGAGCTAAGGCATATTAAATTACATTTGTATCATTAGATTTTCAAATATATTGGGTCATTTCTGCATGGTCCAAAAGCAGATGGGATCTGCACAAAGAATGACTTAATGAAGGTTTTACAATTTATTCTCAGATACAGTGTTGAAGATATAAAACAAAGTAGAAGTCTTAAATTTGAAAGATCTTTATCTACACATATAAAATGAAGTTATTGACCTAAATAATTTCCAAGGTTCCTGCTATCTATAATTCCTATGACAAAAGAAGAATTAGAAGAAGGAGGAGGAAGAGGAGAAGAAGGAAGAGGAGGAAGAGGAGGAGAAGTTCTATTTAACTAACTGGGAAATAATGTCTGCTTTTTAATGCATTGTTAGTGAAGGAGGCATAATACAAGAAAAAAGTGATGGAAATAAAGAATGGGAAGAAAGCAATGAAGATTATAAAATCAATAATGACAAAAATGAATGAAATATCTTTTAATTGAAAAACAGTATTAGACAGTAACACACACATATGTTATATACGTATAGTATGTACTCTTCAAAGGTAACTCACAGCAAGAGTGTATTCTATCCTAAAGTTGTAATGACTTCACACCAGTGTAGTAATTATAGTTAATAGTAGCTAGCATTTCCATTCTATATATTTGCATTTCACTTTAATAATTGCAAAGTGATTTACATATATTATTTCATTTTTTTGCCCTCACAACAGCCCTGGGAGATAGGTATTATTATCCCCATTTTACAGATAAAGAAACTGTGGCTGAAAGGACTTAATATGTAACTCTTTAAGAGTCACACCGCTAAGTCTCTGAGGTAAGAGTTGAACTCAGGTCTTTCTAATTCCAAATCCAACACTCAAACCACTATGTCACACTCTCAGTTCCCTTCATCTGCTGTACATTATTTCAAGCCAGATTGGGAAATTTTAAGTTGTAACTTCACATAAATTCATATACTGACTTTGCATTCTTTGGTTCTTTTTCACACAAAGTGTGGAAAAATCACATCACCTCCATCCTATACTTGAGGACATTTGTTGTGGGTTTTTTTAGTAACTCAAGTGAAGGATTTCATATTTTTCCCATTAAATTTCATCAGCATATCAGAGAAAGCTTTGTGGAGAAGAAAGTATTTGAGTTAAACTTTAAAGGATGCATAGAAATACAATAGGAAATGAGGAAAAGGAAAGATATTGCAAACATAGAGAACAGTATGAGGAACAGCATGGAGATAGGAAAGAATAGAATATGTTTCTGGGAGCAAAGAATACTACAGTTGGGCTGGAAAATAGAGTATATGAAGGATAGTAATATCAAATAAGGTTGGTAAAGATGGGTGATACCAGTTATGGATTTTTATTTCAATGTGGACAATTGAAAGACACTACATTTTTAAAAGAGTGATGTAATTAAATGGGTAGAAAATATTATTTTATCATTGATATGAAGAACTGACTATCATAATAATCTGGATGAGTGTTAGTCAAGTACTGGTATTAATATGGTAATAAAAACAGAGAAAGGATGGATTTTAGAGATGTAATAACTATTGAAACTTGTGAAGTACTTTAAGTTTTTCAAAATTCTTTAATTTATTAACTCAGATAATTCTCATGACAATCCTATGAAGGAAACACTATAGAAATTATTACCCCCATCTTACTAGTGAAATTCATAGGGCATCTAATAAGTAACCAAAGATTATTTAGGAAAGAAATGAGAATAGTATTATACTTTTGTTTATTTTCATTTTTCCTTTGTATCACCAGAGAGCTTTCTTTAACATTTCAACATTATTAGCATGTAGTGGACTTCCTGCCATCTAGGGGAGGGGAGGGGACTGGGGGTAAAATTTGTAATGGAAAGCTTTGTAAAGATCAATGTTGGGGAACTACCCATACATATGTTATACAAATAAAAAGCTTTAACAAAAAAAAAAAAAGAAACTTAAAAAAAAAAAAAGACAAGAACACCTGGGTGCAAATCCAGTCTCTGACACAAAGTGGCTATTCAACTCTGGACAACTCACTCAACATTTTAGGTTCTTCAGATAATTCCCTAAGATTATAATTAGATGAGGAAGTATTGCTCTGCATTGGCTAAAGGAGTTTCCTCACCTAGAACTTCCTTTTATTAATGAAATTCCAGGCCTAGTTATTATCCAAGTACCTATTTTATTATATACCATTTTGCAGAGCAACTTACATACAGTAGGAACTATATTAATGTTCAAGTACTGATTGATTAAATGATTGATCTATTTGAATTATATATTATTTTGATTCCCAGAAGATCTATTCTGATGCTTCATTATAGTATAGCATGGGAGAGTCCTCAGTTTCCTAGAAACTATGCCAGTGAAGCAGAAACTCTGTCATATTCCATCAAACTAGAAAAGCTTCCAGAATTGACCTGAGTAAGGATGGAGCCAAGATGGCAGTGAAGTCAGGGACTCCTCCTACTTTTCCTCCCAACCCCTCCAAATACCTTTAAATAATGACTTTAAACAAATTTTAGAGAGTTAAAGTCCACAAAAAGATGAAGTGGAACAATTTTCCAGCCAAAGACAATTCAGGTCAGCAGGAAATGTCTTACCTTAGGGTGAGACTTGAGCATAGTCATGGTGTAGACTCTGACAGTACAATCCTGGCTCTAACAAATCAGAAGTAGGTCTTAGACCCTCTAAAATTGGTGGCAGCAGTGTTGGTTTCCAGACCTGTTAGCCCATAGATGCCAAGGAAGACTTGGAAGATTGTAAGGAAAGGTTTGTCACTCTAGGTTGTGAGGGGATCCCCAGCAAATCAAGAGCGGGCTTTGGGAGCCACTGAATCAGTACTGGCAACAGCAACAACAAAAGAAGCAGCAGTAGAAGTCTCAGCCCAAAGGTAAGGAAAACATCAGTTGGTCATAAGGAGATAACAGGCATCTCTTCGCTAAAATTGAGGTAGGATTCTGTTGCTTTTCTCATGCTCAGATCTGAATTGCAGTGCTAGCTCATAGTACAGTTGCCTAGAAGGATCTCTTACAACAACTGCACAAAAATCCTGAATCTTGAGATGTTACACACTCCACTCTGGAAATAGAACCCTACTTTAACAAGGAGTTAAAAGCTGAGAAATAGGCTACGAAATGAGCAGACAATAGAAAAAGATGTTGACCATAAAAAGTTACTATGGTGATAAGGAAGCTCAAAAACACACTCATAATAAGATAATAAAGTCAAAACTCTCAAGTCCAAAACTCCAAGAAAAATAAGAATTTGTCACAGGCTATGGAAGAGTTCAAAAAAATTTTTGAAAATCAATTAAAAGTGGTAGAGAAAAAATTGGGAAGAGAATGAGAGTGATGCAAAAGGAAATATAAAAAATATTTTTAAAAGATTCCTTAAAAACAAAATTGGCCTACTACACAAACTATTTGAGAAATTAGGGACAGAAGGTATACTGCCTGAATCCTTCTATGAGACCGATATGGTGCTGATAGCTAAACCAGGTAGGGTGAAAACAGAGAAAGAAAACTATAGACCAATTTCCCTAATAAATATTGATGCAAAAATTTTAAATAAGATTTTAGCAATGAGATTACAGAAAGTCATACCCAGGATAGTACACTATGACCAAGTAGGATTTATACCAGGGATGCAGGGCTGGTTCAATATTAGGAAAACTATCAGCATAATTAATTATATTAATAACCAAATTAACAAAAACCATATGATCATCTCAATAGATGCAGAAAAAGCCTTTGACAAAATCCAACACCCTTTCCTATTAAAAACACTACAGAGTATAGGAATAAATGGGCTTTTCCTTAAAACGATCAGCAGCATCTATTTAAAACCATCAGCAAGCATCATATGTAATGGAGACAAACTAAAATCATTCCCAATAAGATCAGGAGTGAAACAAGGCTGCCCACTGTCACCATTACTATTTAATATTGTATTAGAAATGTTAGCTTTAGCAATAAGAGAAGAAAAAGAGATAAAAGGAATCAGAGTAGGTAATGAAGAAACCAAATTATCACTCTTTGCAGATGACATGATGGTATACTTAGAGAACCCTAGAGATTCAACTAAAAAACTACTAGAAACAATTCACAACTTTGGCAAAGTTGCAGGATTCAAAATTAATCCACATAAATCATCAGCATTTTTATATATTACCAACAAAGTTCAGCAGCAGGAGATACAAAAAGAAATTCCATTCCAAATAGCAGATGATAGGATAAAATATTTGGGAATCTATCTGCCAAGGAAAAGTCAGAAACTATACGAACTAAATTACAAAACACTTTCCACACAAATAAAATCAGACCTAATCAATTGGAAAAATATTAAGTGCTCATGGGTAGGCAGAGAAAACATAATAAAAATGACAATACTACCCAAACTAATCTACTTATTTAGTGCCATACCAATCAAACTCCCAAGAAATTATTTTACAGATCTAGAAAAAATAGTAGCAAAGTTCATTTGGAAGAACAAAAGGTCAAGGATTTCAAGGGGATTAATGAAAAAAAAGGCAGATGAAGGTGGCCTTGCTGTACCAGATCTAAAACTATATTATAAAGCAGCGGTCATCAAAACCGTTTGGTACTGGATAAGAAATAGAGCAGTGGATCAGTGGCACAGGATAGGTTATCAGGACAACCTAGGCATTAACCTTAACAATCTAGTGTTCGATAAACCCAAAGACCACAGCTTTTGGGATAAATACTCTCTATTTGGCAAAAACTGCTGGGAAAATTGGAAACTAGTGTGGAAGAAATTAGGGCTTGACCCATACCTAACACCACATACCAAGATAAGATCTAAATGGGTTCATGATCTAGATATAAAGAGGGACTTTGTAAGCAAGTTAGAGGAACGTAATATAGTTTATCTCTCAGACCTGTGGAGGTGGAACAAATTTATGTCCAAAGAAGACTTGGAACTCCTAATTGAACACCAGATGGATAATTTTGACTATATTAAGTTAAAAAGTTTCTGTACAAACAAAACAAATGCAGACAAGATTAGGAGAGAAGCATCTAAATGGGAAATCATCTTTACATTTAATGGTTCTGATAAAGGCCTCATTTCTAAAATATATAGAGAATTGTCTCATATATATAAGAATTCAAGCCACTCTTCAATAGATAAGTGGTCAAGGGATATGAACAGACAATTTTCAGATGATGAAATTAAAACCATCTCTAGTCATATGAAAAGTTGCTCCAAATCACTATTGATCAGAGAAATGCAAATTAAGACAACTCTGAGATACCACTATACACCTGTCAGATTGGCTAAAATGACAGGAAAAGATAACGATGAATGTTGGAGGGGATGTGGGAGGGCTGGGACACTAATACATTGTTGGTGGAACTGTGAACGGATCCAACCATTCTGGAGAGCAATTTGGAGCTATGCTCAAAAAGTTGTCAAACTGTGCATACCCTTTGACCCAGCAGTGTTTCTACTGGGCCTATATCCCAAAGAGATCTTAGAGGAGGGAAAGGGACCCACATGTGCAAGAATGTTTGTGGCAGCCCTTTTTGTAGTGGCTAGAAACTGGAAACTGAAGGGATGCCCATCAATTGGAGAGTGGCTGAATAAATTATGGTATATGAATGTTATGGAATATTATTGTTCTGTAAGAAACGACCAGCAGGACGATTTCAGAGAGGCCTGGAGAGACTTGCATGAACTGATGCTGAGTGAAACGAGCAGAACCAGGAGATCATCATGCACAGCAACAACAGTATTACATGATGATCAATTCTGATGGACATGGATCTCTGCAATAAAGAATTGTCTCAAACCAGTTCCAGTTGTTCACTGAAGAAAACCATATACACCCAGAAAGAGGGACATGAAATATGGACCACAACGTAACATTTTCATGATCTCTATTGACATTTGCTTGCATTGTGTTGCCTTTCTCTGATTCTTTTTTTTTCTTGTAGATAGGATTTTTCTTGCATAACTTCTTAATCATTTCAACATTATTAACATGTAGTGGACTTCCTGCCATCTAGGGGAGGGGAAGGGACTGGGGGTAAAATTTGTATTAGAAAGCTTTGTAAAGATCAAGGTTGGGGAACTACCCATACATATGTTATACAAATAAAAAGCTTAAAAAAATTGGCCAAAGAGAAAAGGAGGTACACTAGCTCACTGAGAAAAATAATTCCCTAAAAACTGGAATTGAGCAAGTGGAAGCTAATGATTTTTTAAGGAATCAAGATAAAATAAAGTAAAACAAAAAAAATGAAAAAGTAGAAAAAAATGTGAAATATCTCATTGCAAAAACAACGACCTGGAAATAGATCCAGGAGAGATAATTTTAAAATTATTGGTTTATCTGAAAACCATGATTAAAAAAGAGCCTATACACCATTTTCAAGAAATATCAAAGAAAATTATCCTAATATTTGAGAATCAGAGGGTAAATTACAAATTGAAATAATTCACCAATCACCTTCTGAAAGTGGTCCTAAGATGAAAACTCCCAGGAATATTATAGCCAAATTCCAGAACTCCCAAGGCAAAGAGAATATATTGCAAGTATCCAGAAAGAAACAATTCAAATATAGTGGAGCCACAGTCAGGATAACATAATATTTAACTGCTTCTACATTAAAGAACTGGAAGATTTGGAATATGATATTCCAGAGAGCAATGAAGCTAAGATTACAACCAAGAATTATTTATCCAGCAAAACTAAATATATCATTCAGGAAAAAAAGATGGAAATTCAGTGAAATGGAGTACTTTCAAGTATTTGTGATAAAAAGACCAGAGCTGAATAGAAAATTTGACTTTCAAATACAGGACTCAGAAAAAGCATAAGAAGATAATCAGGAAAGGGAAATCATAAGGGATATAATATAGATTAATGTGTTTGCAATACTTCATGGAAGGTTGACACTTGAAACTCATAAAAATTCTTTCCTTATTATGGGAGTTAAAAGAAATATATATAGACAGAAGGCCCAGGTGTGAGTTGAATGTGAAAGGATAATATCTAAAAAAAATGAAATTAAGGGATGAAAGAGGAATGTCATGAGAGAAAGGGAAAGGGAGAATGTGGAATGGCATAAATTATCTGCCATAAAATAGGCAAGAGAAAGCTTTTACATTGGAGGGAAATTAGTACAGGGGAGGGGAGTGAGTAAATCTTACATTCATTCATTTCTAAGAGGAAATAACATACACACTCAATATGGATATAGAAATCTATCTTAGCCATTCTGAGGTACCATTACACACCTCACATATTGACTAAGATGAAGGAACAGATAATAATGAATATTGGAGGGGATGTGGGAAGATTGGAACAATAATGTATTGCTGGTGTGAACTAATCCAACCATTCTGAAAAGCAATTTGAAACAATGTCCAAAGGGGTATCAAACTGTGAATTTCCTTTGATCCACCAATGTTTCTACTGGATCTATATCCCAAAGAGATCATAAAAAGGGAAAAGGAACCACATGTGCAAAAATGTTTGTAGCAGCTCCTTTTGAAGTTGCAAAAAACTGTAATCTGAGTAGATAGATGCCCATCAATTGGAGAATGGCTGAATAAGTTATGGTATATGAATGTTATGGAATATTATTGTTCTATAATAAATGATCAGCAGGATGATTCAAGAGCGGCCTGAAGAGACTTAACAGGAACTGATGCTAAGTGAAGTAAGTAGAGCCAAGAGAACATTGTACACAGCAATAGCAAGATAATACCATGATCAATTCTGATGGATGTGACTCTTTTCAACAATGAGATGATTCAAGCTAGTTCCAATGTTTATAAAGGACTATAAGACCTGAGTGTGGATGACAAAAGAGTATTTCCACCTTTTTATTGTTGTTTGCTTGCTTTTTGTTTTCTTTCATTTTTTTCCTTTTTCATTTGATTTTTCTTGTGCATCTTGATAATTTTGGAAATACATATAGCAGAGCACATATTTAACATATTGGATTATTTGCCATGTAGGGGAAAAGGTGGGGGAAGAAAAGGAAAAAACAATTTAGAACACAAGATTTTGCAGAGGTGAATGTTGAAAATTATCTATGCATGTGTTTTGAAAATAAAAAGCAGGAGGAGGAGCAGAGGAGGAGGAAAATGAAGAGGAGGAGGAGGAGAGGAGAGGAGAGGGAAAAAGAGACAGAGAGAGCAAGAGGGAGGGAGAGAAGAAAGGAGGAAGGGAGAGTTATTTTCCAGTTGATAAATGATCAAAAGATATGATCTATGACCAAAAGGCTATAAAACCATGTATACCCTTTGACTTAATAGTACCAACTCTAGGCATGTATTCCAAAAGAGATTTTTAAGAAAGGAAAAGTACCTAAATGTACAAAAATATTTATAGCAACTCTTTTCTCAGGACAAAGAATTGGAAAAATCAAGTGAATTACTATCAACTGGGGAATGACAATAAATTATGGTACATAATTATGATTGAATACTATTTTTCTGTAAGAAATGATGAGCAGGACTCTCTCAGAAAAACCTAAAAAGTCCTCCATGAGCTCTTGCAAAGTGAAATGTGCTGGGTACAAAGTAATATTAACGTGAGATGATCTGCTGTGAATGATTTTGCTATTTTCAGCAATATAATTATCTAAGACTACTCTGAGGATAAAAAATGTTATCCATAGCCAGAGAAAAAACTGGTTGTGTCTGAATACAGATTGAAGCATATTTTTTAAACTTTATTTTTCTTGAGGTTTTTTTAAAGGGAGATCTGTTTTCTTTCACAACATAACTTTTATAGAAATGTTTTGCATAACTTCACATGTGCCTTCTTAATGTGGTGATGAGGGTGGAGAGGGAGGAAGGAGAGAATCTGGAACTCAAAATTTTAAAAACAAATAAAAAAAGTATTTTACATGTAACTGGGAAAAATAAAATATTTAAAAGAGATTAATTGATTTTTAAAAAAGATATTCAGGAAAAAGAAGACCAAGTACTAGACTAGTTAAGTAAAATGAAGTTCATCACCAAAAAACTTCAAACTCACGATGGATTTTTTATTTTAGCTACATGATCCATGAAACGGACAAATATACCAAATAATAGTTTATAAGGCAATTATTAAGAACTGTCCTTAAAATAACTCCGTAAGAAACAAAGTATAATGATTATCCCCATTTATAATAATTAAAGTGAGATTCAAAGAGTTGAAGAGATTTGCCTTTGTCTTCATGACTAATACATGGCAATTCTGGAACTCTGAACAAAGAGCTTCTGACAAAAAGTCTAGTCATTCTCTTTTCCCTAAGCCCTTTCTAGAATGAAATAACCAAAAATATTATATCTTTTTTCTATAGAACCTTTAGGGCTATCAGAAGTTAGTATGATCTTAATTTTACCTGGAATTGAAAGATCTCTGGAAGCTCCTTCCAATGTAGTATTATTCTGTAATTTTCAAACTCATATAGTCCAGTCATCTGCTCTCTTTAAATATCTATTCTTCAACTTTCTAAATAGCAAATAATAACCACATATATTTGAAGAAAATAGAAATTCAATGCCATGCAAACAAAAGAAAATGAAGAATTACAGAGAGAAAAAAATCAATGAAATAGATGTTTGAGGGGAAATAGTGTGGCACAGAAGATTTAGAGTGGAAAGACCTGAGTTCAAATCCAAATGTCATTAGTAGCTCATTAGTATGGCAATGTTAAAAAAAAATTGCTTATCATGAGCACCAAAGACAAAATGACAGTGTCAAATAATGTTTTTGCTACCTTTGGGTGAATGATAAAATCAACTCTGTTAACACTTGTGTTACATTTTAAAGTTTATGAAGTACTATCTTTATAATAACTTTGTGAAAGAAATAAAATAATCTAATCCAAAAGACATTTATAAAGTGCTTACTATATAAAAGTGTCTATTGGGAAGGATACAAAGAGGAAACTAAAAATGACCCCACCCTCAAGAAGCTTATATAGTCTTCAGGAAGAAAACAATAACATGGAGTAAAAGTATTATTATTGTCAACATTTTAATTATTCCTATTTTACATATGGTAAATTAAATCTCAGAGACACTAAGTGACTTGTCCACAGTAATTATCAAAGTTGGAATTTGAGCCCAAATACATCGACTCCAAACCCAATAGATTGACTTCTCATTTACCCTGAATTTATGGAAAACGAGGGAGGTTTAAGTTTCACAAAGAGCTCAAAACAATCCTCAAGCCTTTTACCATCCCTTACATGTTTTTGTGCCTGGTATAGAGGTCAATCCTATTTTCCACTTTTCCTTAGGATCTGGGCCTTGTCATCTCTCCACACCATTTTTAGCATTGCCAAAACCTAAATGGTCTTGAAACCTTCAATCACATATGGCTCAGTATCACTCCAACTTTATTTTATTAAAAGGTCAGAAAGATGAGCTACAGTTTAGGGAAAGAACCCAAGGACAACTGGATCCTACCACTATCCTCATGAGTAAACAGAGCCATGAGAATACATGGGAGAAAAATGCATTATTTGCATAAGTTCATTACCATGATAAGATTAATGAACCAATCATTTCTCTTATCATGAAAACACTTTATAGACAGAGCAAAAACACATAAACTTCCTTAGCTTTTCTGTGATGATTTGTAAACATTGAATTATGTCCTTTAAGTTAGTAAAATCTAGCTTGGGAAGTTTAACAAAAGGAGAAAATTTCATAACCAAGCAATAATATTGTCTGTTAGTAATTATTTTAAAGAATTCTTCCTTTCAATGTCCTGCTAAAATATCTTCCCATTTAACCTTGCACTTGTGACCTATCCTGAGTAAAATAACCCCAAAGCTATTCATTTTAACCACTCTGTGTGGTTAAATATGATTGCTAGTAGTTATCATCCCATTAGAAAAAGGGAACATTTTGTGGCATTATAAAGACCTTAATGGCCACCCACACTATTTCTAAGGACTAAGTCTGGACAATATAATGAACAGGGAAATATTAAAATTGTGCCATTCTGTACATTCATCCTTAAGCAGGACTGATAAAGATCAGAATGAAAAAACAAAATACAGAGGTTTCCAAGATTCTTAAAGAAGGGTCAGAAAAAAATCTCTAAGGACAAAGTCACTCATTTGGCTTGATTTCTTTTCCCCACTCTCAGTTAGCTGATCCATCTATGGTGTGATCTACCTGATTGAAATCCCATAAAATGCCTCTCCACTAAATTGATTCAAAGTTGAGCAAGGATAAAGTCCCTCTTCCTCTATCTAGCCCTGGTTATAAAAAGCTTTTTTTTTCCTGGAGAGAGACCTCTAATAAAGTTCTGCTTGTAAAAGGAAGGGTCAAACTGAGACCAAGTACCAGAAGAATGGGGTATGAAGGAGTGGTATAGTTTCTCCTGAGGATGCCAGGGGACAAAACAACAGGAAGACTGTTCTATGGATTAAAAGGATTTCATATACTTATTTTCTATCTTTGAAGCAACATTTTAATATTATGGCATTTTTTCCCCACTGAATGGCTATGATAACATTAACACCTACTGGTTTATCAGATGATTTTTGATGATGTTGTGATGATGAACTATGTGTATATGAAATAAAAAGAAATAGAAATCTAGCAGTGGTCTAGTCAATCTTTTTCCAGTATATATTGCCAATCATTGTTTTATTTTTAATCCTCTTAATAGTGTGAATTGTCCAGTTTTTACATTTCATTTTCTTAAGAATGAAAAAAGTGAAGATGATTCTTGGCTCTCAAAGGCAATGTCACAGGGTCACAACATCTGCCCGGTTCTGTGCTAGAAGGTTTTGAGAACAATGTTGGCAGTGGACTGTGTCTATTTTTCAAAAACTAGTCTAGTAAGTGTCAAAAGGTTTATCCCTGCTAGATTGACTACTAGGTAATGAATTCCTCAACTGTTTCAACCTAGGAAATAAAGAAAAAAAATATAAATTGGTCTTCAATTCTGTGACTTGCTTGTTTCTGTGGTGTGAGCAATAAAATGGCAGAATAGGCAGAGGATAATGAAAATCACCATTTATATTTTACATCTTTTACCTCATATGAGACTCATAGTGGCAGAAGTAAGATCTGAACTGAAAATTTCTTGATTGCAAGTCCCCCACTCTCAGTCATTATGTCATGTTGACCTTCACTTAACCAGGTCTTTCACTGATCCTCTCATTATAACTACTGAGCAAGGAATAAAAGGAGGCACATGTTTGCCAAAGATGTTTTCTGTTGTCATGGAAAATATCAAAAGAAAACTCCTAATAAAAGGACTTCTTAAAGATGACACTGATGCAATTCCAGGAGATTTCTCTACAGAAAAGTCCCAAGAACATTGAACCTCTTTTAAAGAAGTGACAGAAGCTCATAAAGAGCAGCTTTTATTAGTACTTTTAGAGGAAGTAACCACTTTAATGACATCATAAAGCCATAGAACTATCAAAGTATTGATATATTTAAAGATACCATCTACCAGAGAGATTGCAAAAATGCCCGCATCATTCCCTGACAATGTTTTGAAGTTAGAATGTCCCACATAATTTTCTGTAAATGGCCTTACTGGATTAGTGATGTCACTATTGCTGTGACCTCCTGGTTGACTTCTTACAACTCACATTGACTTGTCTACTAGGTACATAGTTAAGGTGAGCATTGTATCAGTAAATACAACATTCTTTGTATTCAACATTTTCTGGAACCTGTGTCTGAAACAGATGTCCCAAGTCCTAAGTCAATCAATCAAAGAAGTCCTTTTGAGAGACAGACCAAATGATCACAAGTAGCCACTGAGTGGTGCAGTCAGGTGATACATATAATAAAGTGCTGGGCCCGGAGTCCAGAAAATTATTTTTCCTCAGTTCAAATGTGGCTTCACACACTTGCTAACTATGTGACCCTGGCCAAGTGCCTTAACCCTACTTACCTCAGTTTCCTCATCTGTAAAATGAGCTGGAGAAGAAAATGGCAACCATTCCAGAATCTTTGCTAAGAAAATCCCAAATGGGGTCAGAAAAGTAATGACTGAACTGAAAGCCATAATAGTAAAGCCATCCATATATCATTAATTTAACAGGGAATATTTGAGAGCATAGGGAATCAATAGATCTGTGCTTTCATCATTAGTTGTGGGTATTCCCTCTCTACCAATGCCAATTTCAATTCTCCTATGCCTTCTATTATCTTTCCATTCAAATCCACTATTTTATCTCAATTTTCCACAAAGAAGTCACCTAAAGCACTGTGGACCTTCCTTTATCACTTTTGACTATCTTGGGCTTATCAGTGCAACATATATAGACCATCTGTTGTCTCTCACAAAGAATAATAGAGAAAAATTTTCATTTATTTTCTTCAACCAATATTTCCTCTAAGTCCTATTCTAATTTGCATTGTGCCCCTAAGATCTCAAAGGAATTCAAAATCTGTCATGTTCTCCTATGCTGACAAAGTGTTAAAGACAGTTCCATGCAGAGAGGCGCAACTTAGTAAGTAGGCTACTTGGTAATGAATTTTTGGGTCAAGGCAACCATGGAACAAAGGCAAATATAAAGTGTCTTAGTTCTATGTAATACCCTTCCATTTCTACAGGAATGCTAGAGTAGGCAAAAAAAAGGGGAGAGGGACTAAAGAATCACTTATTAGATAACTTATAAATTTAACTTAGCAGCTGGTATTCTAATGGGAGATTCTAGTTCAGTGACCAAGAAATGGATGAATTACTAAAGAAAATGAATCAGATCAACCTAATCTTTCCTTCTATAAACAAATATGAATATCACAGCTTTCAAAGGAGGCTAAGGCAGTTGAGGTATGAACACCCAAAAAGAAGGTTTCCATTGTCTCCCCACTCTGTTGATATGAGCTAGTGTCCACTTATAAAACAGTGATGTTTATTGCTCAGAATTTGAGCTTGCCTCACTACACATCAGAGTGAAATAAGTTTTACCTCTTCTGCTTACAGGGCCAAGAAGCAAGTGAAACAAGTTGCCCTGTTCCATTGGCAAAGCTAACTGCAAACAAAAACAACTTGTTTTTCTTAGAGTACAAAAGCCTGCTGTGTGCTCAGCAGGGGATTCTTCCTTCTGAATTGCTGCATAGCTTCATATTCCTGAGTAAAGTTGCCTCTGATCTGCACCCAAATCGTAAGCTATGACTTTACCCATAACAAAGAAGAACAGACAGAACAGTATCACAAAAAATACATGGAGAAGAGAGTATCCAGGAAGATGGGTAACCATATGGAGAGTACCTTCCTCACAAGTTTGTGATGAGGACCAAGTGAAATAATATATGCAAAACACTTTTGTTATTCAATTGTTCCAACTCTTCATGACCCCATTTGAGGTTTTCTTGGCAAAGATACTGGAGTGGTTTGCCATCTTTTTCCAGCTCATTTTACAGGTGAGAAAACTGAGGCTAAGAGGGTTAAGGTACTTACTTGCTCAGGATCAAGCAGGTAGTTAGTGTCTGAGACCAGATCTGAACTCACAAAAATGAACCTTTCTGATTTTGGTAGTAGGCCTAGCACTATCCACTGCACCTAGTTATAGACCCCTTGAAATTAAAATACAGGTTAACACCCAGAAAAGAAGGGTGTGAAGGTGGGAAATGCTGTTGAAAATTCTTTAGGAATTATCTAGCAGATCTAAAGGATTTCATATCAGGTGATTCCCTAAATTATCAGTGAAGTAAGAAGTTAAACTCACATGCTGTTGTTATGTAGCTATGGGGATGTTCTGGATTGCAAAGAAGAAAAAAATGGAGCAATACCATGAACTTGGAAAGGAAAAAAATACATTTTTATTTGTCACTATGTCTAGCTGAAATTTCTCATTTCCTTCAATTATTTAACAATTTTACTCAGAGAAGAGGCCCATAGACTTCATTAGACTGCCAAAGAGGTCAACTACACAAAAAAAAAAAAAAATTCAAGGATCCCTTCTCTAGTCACAGAAGAGCAATCCTTGCTCCTCATTAATGCTAATTTTTCTACTTATGCTCTTGGGAACTACTTCCCGCCTCCTCTCAGAACATACTCTAGTGGCCATCTTATTTTTCATACATTCCCTTTCCAGTAGCTCTGTCCCAAATACCAAAAAACAAAAAAAAATTAATGTTCATATATCTTAAATCTTTTAAAAGAAATTATAAATCTGTGCCATTTAACTATGGATACATCTCTTCCTCTTCACCCATAAACTTCTTGAAAAAGTTGCTTCCAATTTCTTCACTCTTCACTGTTTACTCAATATCTTGCAGTCTGATTTCTACTTTCAAAAGTCTCTTCTAAAAACCCCTCAAAGATCACCAATAATCTAATTTACAAATTCAGAGGGATTTTTTTCAGTCTTCCTTGGCGTGTCTAAATCTTTTGACAATATTAGCCACTCTTCCTGGATTCTTTCTCTTCCCTGGACTTAAAAGACCATTCCTTCTCTGCACTCTTAGTTGGGCCTTCATTCTCTCCCTAACCTCGTAATATAAATGCTCCTCAAACTCTGTCTGTGGTCCCTTTTCTAGACTCACCATCATGGCAAGCTCAAGATTTTAAACTCTATGTAAATGACTGCAACTCTTTCACTACAATAATGTTCTCTCTTTTACTCTCTACAACCACATCACTATTACCATATCTAGTACTATTGTTTGATTACCTCTGACTCCCCCATCTCCCTTGCCATTTATATCAAATTGGTTATCAAATCTTATTAAATTCCACTCTGCAACATTTCCTAAATCTAATCCTAAAAAATTTCCTAAATTTTCCATTCTCATTGACACCACAATGGCATAGGACTTCATTACAAACTACCTACATTATTTCAATAATTTTCTAACATTTCTTTTCACTTTATCAGTTCCTCATACTGTTGCCATAATTATCTTTCTTGACACTTCTCTGCTTAAAAATCTTCAGCATCTCCCTATTGTAAAATGCAAAATCTTTGCCAGGCATCTCAAGTACCACTGCAATGTGATGTTATACTTTATTTATAGACATTGTACATTATTCCTTTTCCACTTTGTGCTCTAATCAAAGTTGACTCCTCTGACCCCTGGGCACACACTGCATTTTCCTGTTTGTCAATCTCTTTGTTCATCCTGTTCTCAATAGCCAAAATTTCTTTTTTTATCATTTTAAACTGTTGAATTATGTATTGTTTTTGCATTTATGTCTGACTCTTTGTGACATTGTTTGGGTTTTTCTTAGCAAAGATACAGGAGTAATTTGTTATTTCCTTCCCCGGCTCATTTTATAGATAAAGAAACTAAGGTTTTTAATAGGGTTAAAGGACTTTCACAGGTTCACACAGCTAGGAAATGTATGAGGCTAGATTTAAAATCAGGAATAGGAATCTTCAGACCTAAAATTCTATTTATTGTCCATTGGATTATTACTCAGTCTTTAAAATCCAATTTAAAAGCTGTCTTCTCCATGGACACTTCCCAGAATGGTTAAATTTATGATATTCTCTTGGTAATTTCCCTTTGGATCACAAATAGTATTTTGGTTTCTCTCTCTACAAAGTACTTGTATAACACTATGTCTACCTTAGCTTCTGTATAACATGCTTCCTAAACTTTATTTTCAAAAAAGGAAGGAACCACTCCTTAATTAATCCTATTATCTCCCCATTACCTAGTACAGTCATCTATATTGCAAACTATGTCAAACATCTATAATTTCTTTGAGTATGAGAATTTCTTCAACCAACACAGATTAAGACTTATCTATAATTTAGTAGATGAATCTTACAGAATTGCCTGAAATTCAGAAGAATCAAGTTATTTGCCTCTGGTCATACCTAGCTAAGAATCAGAGGCAAGATTTGAACTCATATCTTCTCACATAGACTAGATAGAGCTACACTATGTAGGTGTCTAATTTGTTAGCTAACTAATTGATTTAAGGTGACACTTTTTACAGTACTGAAAAAAAAAGTGTCATATGCCTTTGGCTTTGTGTTTCAGTGCCATTAATCCATTTTTAATGTAAGTTCTGTGTGAATAGAAATTGTCTTATTTACTCTATCTGTATTTCCAGTGCCTAATATAGTACTTGGCATATAAGAAGCACCTAATAAAGGCTTATTGAATGACTAAATGATTGATCCAAGTACAAAAATGGGTAGATCTATCTACACAGCATTTTGTGATTCATTGCTCTCCAGTGCATCTGAGTTTTTCCACTTAAATATCTTACTTGTGGCTTGGAATCAGATTTCTTCTTGTTGTTCTTTGGCTTGTAAGCATTTGCGGTTTCTCCACATGTTTAATGGACTTTTGTCCTTTTTGTTCATTTCTGTAGCACTCCCATTCTTGGCTAATCTTGATGACCAAGGAGCTGTGGGTAAAGATTCACTTGGTTCACATTCTTTCTAAATAGCCACTTTTGTGGGTTTACACAGTTGATCAATTGGGATATCATCTTCAACATTTATGAAACTTGGGGTTTTTCTTGCTTATTCTTTTCTTTCTAACAACTGATCAATCTTTTAAGTTTCAACAGCCTGTAAATCAGTGACAAAAGGCATGCTTTTATCATGATCACTGGGTCCAAGTTTACCCACAAACCTGGGCCTGTTTCCTGCTGGCATGAGAATCCTACAATAAAGGCAGATTCTTAATACTTAAGGAACATCAGTAACTGCATCCAAAATAGTTTTTAGTCAGTGATTCTTCCTTCTTATTATCTGGTCACAATTCTACTGCTAATCAAGTTGGTTTTTTAAAGGGTTTTTCAGTAACCTGTCATCTAAATAGTTGTTATATCCAATATCTTGAGAAGGTGAAAGGACATTTACCCTACTTAATTTATAAGGACGACCATCCCAAATAAAAATAATCAGATAGATGCCTTTCCTCAGACAGCATGGAAAATCAGAGACCTAAATGGGTATGTAATGTAAGAACTCTTCATTCCCAGGACTATATTTAGCTTTGATATCTAGATGATGACACCTTTCTGAATAAACTGGCTATATCCAGCCTAGGCTAGTGAAAAGTCCATCCACCAAGTCTGTCTGGAGGCTAAAAATTACATAAAGCAGGGCAAGCATGCTCTTCATAAGAACAGATCACCCAGCTATTACAGATCCTATATTTAACTAACTATTTGGGTGATAGTTTAACATAATGACCCATACATTAAAAAAAAGAATGGAAAAGAGCTTTTGAGTCTAAAATATTTCTACTCTTCAATTTCATTCATTCATTCCACATTGTTTAAACAATTGCTATTTGTAAGAGCCTGTTCTGTATGCTAGAAGAGTACAATGATAAAGGAATAGACATTGCTCTCAAGTTGTTTGCAATCTAAAAAGAGATGTAATTTGCATGAATAATTATATCACAAAATAGAATGTGATAAAGAATGTGATAATAAATAATTGCTAAAATTAATTGATAAGTGCCTCAGTATACCTGAAGGGAGTACTGCCTGATGCATAGATAAGTGGGCTCAGAGAATGGAAGACCTAGGTTCAAGTGACAGTCTCTGATTGTGCAACCCTCAGCAAGTTACCTAATCTCTTAGGGAACTCTGCAAGACTAGAAGTTGTAAAATCATTGCTATATGCATTGACTGAGGAAAGTTCGTCACTGGGAGTATCCTATACCAATTAAAATATAGATTATTCAGTCAATTCACATTTATTAAACGGCTACTATGTATCAAGTACTGTGATAAACTATGAAGACACCAAGAAATGCAAAAGAAATTCCCTGACCATGAGAAACACACAATCTAAAGAGAAAAACAACATGCAAATAATTATTTACCCATAAGCTATATACAAGATAAATGGAAAATAATCAAAAGCTAGAAGGCACTAAAATTAAAAGGACTAGGAAAGGTTTTTCCTGTAGAAGGTGGAATTTCACCTGAAAACTAAAGGAAGGCAGAAGGAAGAAATGAAAAGAAAAAACATTCTAGGTATGGCTATTCTAGGGGCTATTTCAGAACAGAAAAATGATGTGTATTTTCAAAGTAAAAAGATCAATGTCAGTGAATGCATGATGGGGGAAAGGAAGAAGGGGTGAAGGTATAAGTACAATGGAAAGATTATCAAAATCTTTGAATGCTAAACAGAGGCTAAAGAATTACCTAGCCTGGCCTGTACTTTAGGAAAATCTCTTGGCAACTTAATGGGGATAGAATGAAGTGGAAAAAGACTTGTGGTAGGCAGACCAACCAACCAGTTATTGAAATAGACCAAGTGTGAAGAGAATAAGGTCTCCACCAAGGTGGTAACAGTTTTGGAGGAGAGAAGATGGGATATTTGGGAAATGTTGCAAGGGTAAAATCGGCAGTTCAGGCAACAGATTCAATATGGGAAATGAGAGAGTGTGAGAAGTTGAGAAAGACATCTCAATCGTGACTCTTGGGGATTGTAAGGAAGTTGATGCCCTCAAAAAAATTTTCCTTTAATAAGGAAATTTAGAAGAAGGTAAAATTTAACAGAGAAAGACAATGAGGTTTAGTCCATAGAATTCTAAAGGAAATTTTCTATAACTTTAAATGTTTTTGGTACATACACACACATACACACACACACATACACACACACACACACAAATACATCAAAAAGGAAGATGCCAAAATATGGACAAAGGAAGGACAGTCTCAGTCATTTATAACTCTAGATTAATTAAGTGATAAAAAAATTACCTTATAGATTAACAGAATCTGTTGGTGGGAGAAGGGAATTCATAGACAGCCCTTTCTTAATACCAGAAAAAAAATAATAAAAGAACCCAAGCTACCACCATTTATATAAGTTCCCACAGCTAAGAAATGGCAAGATTAAAAATAGAAGATTCCAGGTCTCCTGAGAGACTTTCCACTACACAGTGCTTCTTTCATGTCTAAAAGGCAATTTTGGGAGTGAATTTGTACTCTTCAAATTTCTAGGTGTTTAACCATACCATTCTTACTAACATAAATATACCCACATCTTGTCTTTCGTACTTGTTTTTAATTTACAGTTTATGTTATCCAGAAGAGGCATTTTGCAGTAGCAGACGCAGAACTGGTCTTAGAAGCCAAAAGATGTAAGTTAAAGTTCTGCCTCAAACTTCCAAGCTGTATGATCTTGGGCAAGTTATTTAGTCTTTTAGCAGTTCTCTAAAATCATGGTACAACTTTATTGCTGATTCATATTTTTCAAGCTAGTTTCCACAACAAGAACTTCCTAAACTGATCAAAAATCATAGGTACAGATTTGGGGAGGCGGGGAGGAATCATCTTTGACCTGTTAGCCAAAATGACTGCCTAATCCTGACTCTGCCAGTCCCATTGTGGAAATATGCAGTGTATTTTGTGTGTGTGTGTGTGTGTGTGTGTGTGATATAGAATGGATCATTTTTATCCTAAATATCTCTCCATTGACAGATCTGTTTCAGTTATGATTAAACATTTATTACTATAGAATTGGTGCATATTGAAAAAAACATTTTTAAAAAATGATTTTCCTCCTTTATGGTTCCCACAGTCTTTTCCCCCTGACTACTATTTTGGTTTATTCTTCGAACCACAGTCTTTAGAGTCAACTGTTTATTGTCCATTCATTCTGATTTTATTTCTCCAGTCTGCCCACAATTCTGTGTAATCACTTCAGTTCTGGTCATCTCACCAACTGTTATAATGACTGATCCAACTTTGGGGAGTTTTAAGTATAAACCGTATTATTCTCTGGGTTGGGTACATATGACTGTATCATTCAGCTCAAGTTTTCTCAATAGACTTTTTTTTCAGTTTTGCAGTCATTAATTTGAAATGCTATTTCTTGCTGAAACATTGGTTTCGTATAAACAGTGCATTATAGCCCTGCTGCTCTGTTCATGATTATGAAATATCAATTTTCTTCTGTCAGATGATGAGCATTAAATGTGCATTAGAATTGCTTCCATTTTGCTTTTCATCTTTTCCTTCTTTGGTATTTCAAAGAAATCATAGTCATGATTGCTAAACTATTCTCATTTATCAGAAAGCAGCAAGTACATCAAGTACATTTACCTCTCCTTCTTCATAACATAAAAAAACTTCCCAAACAAATGAGCAAGTGAATAAAATTCCAAATAATTTGAACTATATCCTAAAGTATTTTTCAAGATTAATCTCTTTTTTTTAACTTTCTATCTATCCTTTTTGCTACTCCAAACCATATTTGTTTGTTCTGATCATTGTAAATCCTCTAGCTTCCTACTTTCTACAGAGTGAAATACAAACTCTAACCTCCATTCAACCTTACTCCAATCTAAATTTTGCCTTCACCCATCCTTCAAAGCTTATCTTAATCTTCTCTTCTCTATGTAAATGATTTATGCTCTAACCAAATCATACTACTTAACAAATGAGAAAAAAAAATGTATTAAGCTCTTACTATGTCAGGAACCATAATTAGTACCAAAAATGCAAATACAAAAATGAGACATTTCTCTCAAGGACTGATATTTTAATAAGGAAAACCTACACATATAATAGAGTGAGGGCCAGGAAAAAAATTTCACAAGAATAATGAGTGAGGGGAGTCATCAAGAGGCTGATTGGCATACCCTTTCCAGAAATAATGGCAATGTCAATTTGATTACACACTGTGCTTTATCATCTAGCTGCCCCTAATTGGTCTTTAACCTACAGACTTGAAGTATAGTTTCTGCCTTTGTTCCTAAGGCTTAAGGCATTTAATAATAGAATACAAAGGATTTTCTGAATAAAGCTTCTAAATGCTTCAACTATTTCTATGCCTAAATCATGATTTCTGGCCTCCCTGTCTTTACTTATGCATTCCTCCTGGCTGAAATATCCACCTCTCTACCTGTTGATATTCCATTCATCATTCAGTATAGTATAGAGTCTAGAGTGCTAGACCTAGAGTCAAGAAGAAATTAGTTCTAATCTCCTGTCAGACATTTAACTAACTGTTTAATTCTAGAAGAGTCACTTAAAGCATCTAAGTTTCAATTTTTCCTCTGCAAAATGGGACTATTAATAGAACTTACTTCATGATGTTGGTTGATGATCAACTATATAGGCAAAGCACTTTGTAAACTTGAAAACACTATATAAAGTTAAACTATTATTAGAGTTCAAATCAAATTCCACTTCCCCCATGAAACCTCCCTGAATATCCCTGGTCATAAGTAGACTTTTCTCCTGGAATTATGTTTAACAGATTTCTCTTATGTATTTCTCTTGCTTTATTTGGTCATATTTATTTGGGTATGTGTTAAAATGTAGCCTGACATGATGGATAGAAATCTGGCTTTGGAACCATGAAAATGTGGATTCAAGTCTTGTCATGGCAAATACTGATTATGTGACTCTAGGCAAGACATTTAGCTTTAACCACTAGATAATATTCTCACCAAGTCTCAAGATTAGGAGCTATGGAAAATATACCAACCTACATTGGTAAGATGGGTATCCCACTGAAATCATGAATTCAATCCCCACTCACTGTCCCTTGCGCATATGTTGTATCTTTCTAATATATCAATAAGTTCCATGATAGCAAAAATAATCTTTCTTGTCTTTGAATTCCATCCTACTTTGCTTTCAGTCAAGCTCAGTGCTTTGTCCATATTAAGGACTTAATAAACGTTTCCAGAAGTAAAGTGAAATCCAAATTCTCAGGAAGAAAGTTGAGGCTCTATTTGCTAGGAAATATGTTGAAAACCAAATAACAACAGAATTCATTAATTTAAAAGTCCCATATTTAAAGGACCTTATGTTCTACTGTTCAATATCTAGAGATGTTAGAAAGAAAGAATTGCAGAAACTGCCATTCAAGAAAAGCAATATAATCCTCTTGCTTCAAAAATCAGACATAGCCACCTCCCAGGACCTACTGGCCAATTTCATATAGTCTACAGACGTAGGTTTATCATCACCAACTAGGGTAGGATCTTAGAACAAAAAACTTGGTATCTGGTCTTACTCCAAAAGAGTTATTTCAGAGTTCTAAGAAGAATGAGAGCATGTAATCAGGGGTTCTTAATCTGCAATGGTAAGTTTGTTGTTGTTTTTTTTAATATTTTGATAATGATCTTCAATATAAATGATTTCCTTTATAATCTTATTTTTGTATTCTTTGCATTTAAAAACATTATTCTGAGAAAGGGTTCACAGGTGTTGCCAGACCACCAATAAGGTCCATGGCATAGAAAAAAAGCATAAGAATCCCTGGTCAGAAATTAGTGGTTGGGAATTTTTTAGGGAATTCCCCATTACTTATCTCTTTTTACTAGAATGCAGGGCTTCTCCTGGCATTGACAGTAACTTTGTTATAACAACAATATGGTTCTTAGAAAAGCTCTAATTAGTCCATAGTAAATTCTAGTAGTATAGGTTCAGAATTGAGTTTGAGAAATTGAGAGAAATTAGTTCAAGATATATACAATTAGAAGACATCCCCAAATCTGGGAGAGCTTAGAAGGGAGTACACAAATTCTAAGCCTTCTCTCAAAGATTCTGAACTATTCTTTGATATTCTCTGTGAAAAATATATAATTCTAAGTTGCCAAATATGAAATAATAGGATGCAATTTTTCATTTTTTATTAAAATTTATTGCATAAAAAATTTTAACATTATGACAACAAAATAAAACATTTCTAATAGTTTCATTTGGTCAGTTATATCTATTCCAAGAAAAAAATCTTTACATAGTATTAAATCATAACTAGTAATTATAGTAAATTTACTGACAGTTACACATAAGGGGAGTAGTTAAGTCTCAAAACAACTTTTAATGACTGACCAATTCAAGCTTTAACAAGGTTCATGCTTCTACTTAAACAACAAAATAAAATAGTCCTTAAGGACCAATTAAGTAGTGACAAACCTAGAATCTCTCTTAATAGGCATTTACAAATCATAGTCCCAGTTGACATAATAAACTCTGAGGGTTACAGAGAGCTTCCATTAAAGTTTTCCATTTCAACCCTAAGAGAACATTTTTTTGTAGTTTAACTGAACAATATAGGAAAGTAACTGACAATGAAAATTCAGGAACAGAGGCAATAATGCTTAGCATGGGATTTTATAAGAAATACAAACAACTCTCTAGCACAATAAGAATGAACAAGGTTTAAGCAGCTTAAGATGAAGATATTGGTAGTTCATATCAATCCTAATGATTTTGGTATAGAAATATCCGCACATTGTGAGAACAATTGCTCCAGTCTTTATCCTCATATCCCCAGCATTTAGCACAGTGTCTGGTATATAGTAAGCGCTTCATAAATACTTGTAAGGCAGCTTGGTTGTTGTTTTTATCATGAGATTTCTTTTATCTCTACATCATCATAGTTATATCCAGTATTCTTCTCTATTCTAAGAGAGCCATCTCATATAGCAAATAAAAATTTTAAATACAAAAAAGATGAAGAAAACTGCATAACTGATCAATACATTAAAAAATCTGAAAAAATACACAATATACCACATTAGTGGGCCTCCTACTTAAGCAAAGGTATGTTAGTTACATGTTTTCTCATATCTCTTCTTTTTCAATCATGCTTTATACTTAATCTTTCCATTTTCATTGCTATATTCATTGGGTACATTGTTTTCTTGTTTCTGCTTAATTTACTCTGCCTCAGTTCATGTAGATCTTTCTATACATACCTCTATTCATCATATTAATTTATTATAGCAGAGTGATATTCCAATAAATTTATATACCACAATTTGTTTGGCCAAAATACAATCTGTATCTTTCCTCTCTCAGTCTATTATTGTCTGTCCTTAAAAAGTTACAGGTAATCTGGTCAGGGCTTCATGCACCTTATGTGAAATTAGCAAAGCAGATTTGAGCAAGGCAAGACCTAATGGCATGCAACTGAGTGTTCTCTCTCTCTCTCTCTCTCTCTCTCTCTCTCTATCTATCTATCTATCTATCTATCTCTGTCTGTCTGTCTCTCTCTGTCTGTCTGTCTGTCTCTCTGTCTCTCTCTGTCTGTCTGTCTCTCTGTCTTTCTCTGTCTCTCTGTCTCTCTCTCTTTCTCGCTCTCTCTCCCCCCCCTCCCCCTCTTTTTCCCTTTAATGACCCAACGGTGACAGCAGCAAAGACTCAGGGCAGGTCCTGAATTTATGCCTTCCTTTATTTTCATATTTGAGGTTCAGCTGGTAAAAGCTGGAGATGACAGAGAGGTGAAGAATATTTAGGAAAGTCCCACTTTAATCATCACTACTCTCTTTATGGGAAATCCATTTTGTTAATACTACACATGACATAAAGGGAACTGAGGGCAAAAAGAGGTTATAGAAAAATCTAGCAAATTATGGAGCCAATGCTGGAATTCATTGTTTTGTTACTCCCAACCCATAAGTCATTTCTGTAGGCTTTACTTCCTTCCCAAATCTATATGTTTGGAAGCTCAGCAGGAATTTTAACTTTAATTATCTTGGGGATTTGTCTTCTATTTCATCTGAAGATGGAAGCTCACCTGATCATTTTATGTTTTAATTGACTTCCTTTTTAGCATACATTTACTGTTTTTAAAGTAGTAGCCTTTATAGGATGAAAGGCTTCAATTCATACGCTGAGCCAGCTTAATATGTTTTATTCAATAACTACTATTGTATCCCAGTGCTTGTTCAGTTCTTTCAATCATGTCTGACTTGGCAAAAATTCGGGAGTGGTTTGTCATTTCATGCTCCAGCTCATTTTACAGAAGAACTGAGTCAAACAGGGTTATGTGACTTGCCCAGGATCACACAGCTTTTCAATATTTGAGGAAGATTTGTCTTCTTGACTTCTAGTTGCCCCAAAGATACAAATATAAAGACTAAAACAATCTCTACTTATAATGAACTTATCTTCAAATGGAGGAGACAAGTATACATAAAAATATAAACAACACAAATATGAAATTAGGAAATACATATAAATGTATTACCTACCCACCCAAAAACTCATTAACTTCAAAGTAGCTTGGAAGTAAATGGCACCAACAGTATCGGGAAGAAGAAGGGATTGGAGGGAATCAGGAAAGGCTTCATGTGGAATATGGTACTTGAGGAAAAAAGGGACTCTGAAATAAAAGTAAATGTGAATTCACTCCAAGAATGGAAAAAGACCAATGTTAAAGCATTATGTGTTTGTAATTCAAGTATATGATTACCCATAGTGTCATGAGTGAGGAACACAGAAAAAGCCTAGAATGTTTGAGGGTGAATAATGCCAATTTGGGCTAGAAAGGTATTGCTATCTGGTGTGTAAGACTTTAAAAAAACGTAGTCTTCATTTTATTCTTGAGGTATCAGAATCCCTAGAGTTGACTGAGCAGGGGAGTAACATGTAGCTGTGTGTTGAATAAATTGGATTAGATTGAGATTTGAGACAGGGAGACCAATTTTGAGACTATCGCAATAATCTAGACAAGAAGTAATGAGGTCCTGAACTAAGGTGATATCTGTGTGAATGGAGTGAAGGGGCCATCTGTAAGATATGTGAAGAAAGAAATGGCAAGCTTTGTTAATTGATTTTCTAGGTGAGGAGACAAAAAAAAAAAGAGAACTCTTTGAATGCAAGCATTCCAACATAAAAAGCCCTTCTAATTCCCATTTTGAATATTTATTTTCTTTAGAAAAGAATATAATGTATATATAAGATTTGAATTAGAAATTCACCTATAGTGAGTGGTACAAAAGATTGTTGAATTGAGAAGCAACTCTAAGGTTTAAATCCTATCCCTCTCTTACCATGAGAACTTCTAAAAATCACTTTACTCATCTATAAAATGAGGCAATTAGATTAAATGTTCTTTAAATTTCTTTCTAGCTATAATTCTATGATTTTATATAAAGCAAATTGTTGCTATGCTAATATTTTGTCAAAATACATTCACATAGAAAGAGGTAGCCTTTCATGGATGGATAACCTACAATCTTAGAATCAGTAAAAACCAGCCTTCTGGCATTATGTGATCCTGGTCAAGACACTTCATTTCTCAAAGCCTTAGGCAATCCCTGCTAAAACAGATTGAAACCTTCTTTGGTGGAGGAAATTTTCATGCTAAGAAAATCACAGACCCATTAGGTATGTGTTTCTTAGTAACCCCAATACTGGATTTGGGGGGAGGAATTCTCTTTTTATTCTGAGGGTTTGGATTTGCTGTTACTTTTTTTTGCCCCTTTTGATTTTAAGAACAATTAGGCAAGAGTCCTATTCTCAGTTTCTCTTTGCTTAAGACCACAGGATATAAAGAAAATGCAAATGAAAAATATGGCTAATTTTTTGCCAAAAAGAGACTCATTTGAGATTTTTTCTCCAAATTTTATTTTTTTTAAATCATGAACTTGGCAAATATCAATAAATATGAACATTTGCATATTCAATAAAGAACAGAAATAAAATTACACTGAAACACTACATCTCTTATTGTATTTTTTTCTTTTTGTGTCCATTATGCTTACTAGATGAAAACTGAACATTTAATCATATAGAAATTTTTATACTTTGTATCCAACCACTTGAATATTTAGTAATTTCTGATGATTGAATAAATTATTTGAATTGTCTTCTATGTTTTATTTATATAGAAATATTTTAGTTAACCTGAGGAAAGTATTTAATTGCAGAAATATATCTGTTGACATACTTCCTCGTATTTATCTCTCCTTTTTATTTAATAATTGGGAACATTTGCCTGAAAACATGATATTTAATCCTTAGGAATTACTTTCCTGCTTTTCAAACACAGAATTTTGATCTCAAGCTAAGAAAGAAACTTCATACACTATTTCCAGAGTAGCCTGCTGGGATATCACAGATGATAACTTCAGGTAGGGAACACCCAGCAGGGGATTAGTTCTTAAGAAATAAAAGTCCTTTTCCCCTACCCCCAAGGAAAACAAGAAGTCTTTTGTTAATTAAAAAAAGAAAGAAAGAAAAGTAAGCACAAAACAGAAAGAATTAATTTCCCCCAAAAAACATCTTTCATCAGATGTCAAGAGTCATCTTTCTTTCTTTCTTCTCAAAATCCTGACTGTTTCCACCCCTTTCTGTTGAAAGCTCTTGTTTTTGGATGAATGAACAATCATTTTGATGTTGACTTTCCTCTGCAAGCTCACTCCAGCTGCAAGGTTTTACCCAGCTCTGGAACACAAACCAGGACATGCCCTTACTAATGCAAACATAGTCCTGTATACTGTGGGGGTAGCCCTGGGGGAAAAATGCATTGGAAAGAGAAAAAGCCATTTCATTAGAAATAAGATCTTCTATTTTCAACTCTGACCAAAAAAAAAAAACATATTTTAAGCAGAGCATTTACAAGGATAGTTGACATTTATCTATGAAGATCTAAATCTCTAATTTGTCACAAAACATCCTAGGGCTAAACCAATATTATCATCTGGATTTCACAGCAGAAGAAAGGGTGCAGGGGGCATTGGAGCAGCTTGTTGAAGGTTGTAAAATGATTCAGTTGCCAAATTTGCAGACTAGAGTTCCCAGGTTCTTGCCAAAAGTCACTTTGCTCATGCAATTCTAAGTTTCAAATTATTACAGATGATCCCAAAATCAAGAATGGCATGAAAACAATTGTTAACACTAGGAAAATTTTTGTAGAACCAATACAAAGTGAAGTAAGCAGAATCAGAAAACAAAATGTAAAAAGACTGTATAACATCTTGAATGGAAAGAAAAACAAAAATTAAAACTAAATGCTGCATAATTATAATGATCAATATTGGCTACAAAGACAAAATGAAAAAATATAGTACTTCCTAACTTTTCAGAAAGGGAAGACTAAGGTGGAAAACAGAAAATATTGTATTATTAGACTTAATTTCTGTCGACTAATTTTACTGAGATGCTTTTTTAATCCTTTTTTTAGCTTTTGGCATAAGGGATGGATATGCTAGGAAATGCAAATGATGTTTAAAAAGAGAGGGATTTTTTTATTTTATTTTTTTTAATTTTTATTTTATTTGCATAACATATGTGTGGGTAATTCTTCAACAATAACCCTTACATAGCTTTCCGTTACAAATTTTTCCCCCAACTCCCCACCCCTCCCCTAGATGGCAGGATATCCACTACATGTTAATTATGTTAAAATATTGGCAAATTGAATATATGTATACATATTTCCAAACTTATCATTGGTGTGCAAGAAAAATCTTATCTACACAAACGATATATCAGATAAGGGAAACACAATGTAAGCAAACAAATCAAGGAGTATGAGAATGTTATGTTGTGGTCCACATTTCGCATCCCTCTCTCTGGGTGTATATGGCTTACTTCAGTGAACAATTGGAGGTGGTTTGAAACATTTCATTGTTGAAGAGAGCCATGTCCATCAGAATTGATCGTCATATAGTACTGTTGTTGCCGTGTATAATGATCTCCTGGTTCTGCTTATTTCACTCAGCATCAGTTCATGTAAGTCTCTCCAGGCCTCTCTGAAATCATCTTGCTGGTCATTTCTTACAGAACAATAATATTCCATAGTATTCATATACCATAATTTATTCAGCCATTCTCCAATTGAAGGGCATCTATTCAATTTCCAGTTTCTAGCCACTACAAAAAGGGCTGCCACAAACATTCTTGCACATGTGGGGCCTTTTCCTTCCTTTATGATTTCTTTGGGATATAAGCCGAATAGAAATGCTGCTGGGTCAAAGGGTATGCACAGTTTGATAACTTTTTGAGCATAGCTCCAAATTGTTCTCCAGAATGGCTGTATCCGTTCACAGCTCCACCAACAATGCATCAGTGTCCCAGCCCTCCCACAACCCCTCCAACATTCATCATTAACTTTTCCTGTCATTTTAGCCAATCTGACAGGTGTGAAGTGGTATCTCAGGGTTGTCTTGATTTGCATTTCTCTGATCAATAGTGATTTGGAGCACCTTTTCATATGACTATAAATAGTTTTAATTTCATCCTCTGAAAATTGTCTGTTCATATCCTTTGACCATTTATTGATTGGAGAATGGCTTGAATTTTTATAAATATGAGACAATTCTCTATATATTTTAGAGATGAGACCTTTATCAGAACCCTTAAATGTAAAGATGATTTCCCAATTTATTGCTTCGGAGAGGGATTTTTTTAAAAAGAACAGTCTGCTTGACGTTATTGTCAGCCAGGGATATAGAAATGACTGACATTTGTTTTCAGTCATTACACACAGACTATTTTGTGATATGGTACCACAATCACTCCAGGAAAGCTTTTGCCATCTGAGGTACCACCAAATCCATTGGCTCCAAAGGAAGTCCATTGCACTGATACATGGCCAGCTGATAGGATTGAATTACAAAAACACAGAATCTCCAAGTTACATATAAATAGAAATTTTCAGAGATCATCTAGTCCAACTCATATCTAAATAATAATATGAGTCACAAAGTCCTAATAATTAGTCATCCAACAATCTAGTGATAAGGAAAAGAACAGCAGCAAAATTGTCCATTTCTACTTCTGGACCACTGTAATTGTTAGGAAGTTATATCAAGCCAATCTTCAGCAACTTGTAATCATTTCTTACAGTTGACAAGTTGGTGCTTATTTCTACTCTTATCTTTTTCTTTTTTTTTTTGCTTTTTTGCTGAGGCAATTGAGGTAAGTGACTTACCCAGGGTCGCACAGGTAGGGCATGTTAAGTGTCTGAGATCAGATTTGAACTCAGATCTTCCTGACTTCAGGGCTGGTGCTCTATCTACTGCGCTACCTAGCTGCCCCTATCTTTTTCTTTCATAAAAGGGCATCTAGATGGCACAGTGGATAAAACATTAAACTTGGAATCAGGAACATTCATCTTCTTAAATTCAAATTAGACCTCAGACATTTACCAGCTGTGTGAATCTGGGCAAGTCACTTAATCCTGTTTGCCTTAATTTCCTCATCTGTAAAATAAACTAGAGAAAGAAATGGCAAACCACTCCAGTATCTTTGCTAAGAAAACCTAAAACGGGGTCACAAAGAGTCCAACATGATCGAGATGACTGAAAAACAATATTTTATAAAGACCTTGTCAACATTTATTTCTAGGATAAACATCTTTAGTTCACAGAATCTCAAAGAGCTCAGAGATCATCTAATCTCATCATTCATTACAGATCTAAACAGGATTCCCTTTTAAACATCCCCAGTAAGTGATCATCTGGGACAGCTAGGCAGGGCAGTAGGGCAGAACACTAAGACCTGAAATCAGAAAGATGTAAATTCAAATCCAACCTCAAACACAGTTTACTAGCTATGTCACTTAACCTGTTTGCCTCAGTTTCTTCATCTGTAAAATGAGCTGGAGAAGGAAATAGCAAACCACTGCATTGTCTTTGTCAAGAAAAACCCAAATGGGGTTATGAAGAATTAGACACTACTGAAATGACTGAACAACAATAGCAAATGGTCATCTAGCCTCCACTTGAATACCCTTAAGGATGGGGTACTCTGTCTTCAGAGGCAATCCATTCTGCTTTTGGATAGCTCTAATTGTTAGATAGTTTTCCCCCATAATCTAAATCTATCTTTCTTCAACTTTCTTCCACTCCTGGTTTTAGGGCTAAACAGAACAAGTCCAATCTCTTTTTCATGTGACAGTATCTCAAATACTTAGCCATTATCAATGATACTCCCTTTAAGTCATCCCTTATCCAGGCTAAGTATCCCTAATTCCTTCAGTCAATTCTTATATAAGGTTCTGCTACCCTCTCGGACTTTTGCTGTATACCAGTATTTTCCAATGGGGTCATTTAATTTTTAGTTTTATTTCACAATGTCCTGATTTTTTTTCTTTTTTTGCTTTGTCTATAGCCACTATGTAGAAATTGTTTGAATATATTAACCATATTCATTTTCCAGCTTAGTTGAGACAAGGGTAGTTTTGTAGAAGCATGTGATATCTAGAACAATTGCATCATAAAATGACAGAATTGAAAGGGACTTTTGAATAACATATAGTCCAATTTGTTCATTTTTTAGAAAAATTTACTTCGAATGTTTATACTAATAGTATTAACATGATGAATTAAAGTAGAGAAAGCTAATCCCTAATTTTTAACACATTCTCCCAACACATTCTCCATTAGCAATCACTACATTCTGGCAGGGTAATACAACTCAACTTATAGACTTGTATTCTGAGATGTACTCAACTATTTCCTTGCTGCTGTTATAGAACACTTTAGAAGAAGAGAATAAAATGCAATACTGTTAAGGAGTCCACATAAACTACAAACAAGAAAAACACTGATTATAAAAACAGGAGCTCCGGAGTAAATTGTCTAACAGAGATATATAGTTTTACATACAGTCAATCCCCATTTCCCTTTCTACTTTATGAAAATATAGACACATTTTTTCCAGGTCCTTGATACATAATGGATAAAGTACTAGACTTAGAGTCAGGAAGAAATTCAGTCTTAGACATTTACTAGCTATGTGAGGTTAGACAAGTACCTTAACCTTGTTTGCCTCAGTTTTCCTCATCTATATATCAATTTCTTTCAAAATGGCAAACTACTTCAATATCTTTGCCAAGAAAATGCCAAATGGGGTCACAAAAAATCAGACACAACTGGAAAACAACTGAACAACTGGCATCTTTTTTCATTTCACCTTGTCAAATTTCTTCATATCTCTCCTACCTATAGATTCTGTAATATTACAATACCGCTAATGAAAAATGTTTAACTCTAACTTAATCCTTATAAATAACAAGATTTTCTAAATAAATTCTAATATTCTGACAAAAGCATGCTTATAATCCCTGTTATTGGAGAAGCTGAGGCTAATAGATCTTTTAAGTCCAGTAGCTGTCTGACATTTTATATTAATTCCTGGGACCCAAGTATTCAGTGAGCTACTTAAGAAAACAAACTGGTCCAGGTCAGAAACAAAGCAAATCAGAACTCAGTTCCTGAGGAATAGTAGGATCAGGATTAAGAGTGTCTGCTTCACTGCTGGCCTATTCTCCAGATAGGCAAACTTAGGTTCAAAAATTAAAACGAAAGAATCCTCCTCTTTCTCTAAAGTGTAAAGAGAGGTTTGCTTAATTGATTTTAGTTAAAGATAGTTACTTTCACTGAATTATCTTTTATTAGTCAAATTTACTAGATAATTATCAGATCCTTTATTCTATGTCACATATATTTAACTTTAGAGGTAGGTTTTGAGTATAGAAATATATTTAATCAAATTCATCAAATATCAAGTGCCTAACTACGTGCTATGAGAAATGATAGAAAAGATTAAATCCCTGCTTTCATGAAACTTATTCTATTAGGAGATGACATATGCAAAAAAAAAGAGATAATATGTGTATCACTTTAGAAACCTTAAAGTACTACGTTAATTATTGTTGTTGTTCAACTCTTTGTAATCCTATGGACCATATTTGTCCATGGAATTTTCTTGGCAAAGATCCTGGAATGGTTTACCATTTCATTCTCCAGTGGATTAAGGCAGAAGTTAACTGACTTGCCCAGTGTCATATAGTGGCTCAGGCCAAATTTGAATTCCACTCTTCGTGACTTCAGATCTGGTGCTCTATCCACTGAACCATCTCCCTCCCTCCTCTAGGTTAAGACCAATTATTAATGCTGTTATTACTCATAAATGATAAGTACATGAGAGTCTTTGAAGACTAAATGAGTTCTGCTCTATTGTATATACCTTTTTCATTTCCAGGAATTGAAATGCTTGCCCAATAAGAAAATGGTCAAGATGATGAATATGATTTTGGGGACCCACATGGTCTACAGCACAATTCCCTAATTCTTTCAGGGAAAAAAATTAAGTCTTCTCAAGCTATGGAGCAATAATTATAGAAGTTCAAAGGGACCTTAGAGATTTTCTAGTCTAGCTGTTCCATTTTAAAATCAGAAAACTGAGATATTCTAAGGTTAAGTTATCCAAGCATATATACAGCTTATTAGTGGGCCCAGGTCTTTCTGGTTTCAGATGTTTTCCTACAATAACCTGATATTGTCCTTCCCAGATTCCCAAACTGATCTCTGAGGTATTAACCTCAGTGGAAAAATGTTTCTAGGAAAGTAGGGAAATTGTAAATGTAGCATGGTGCACTGGAAAAAGCACTGATTTTGAAGGCAAAGGACTTGAGATCAAATGTTGACTCCATTCTTTAGTATGATTTTGGATAAATCATTTGTCTAAAGAAAATAATGGTGCCAGAGTTAGCAAGGTGTTACATTGAATGGAAAGCTGAAGTAGAGTCAAGGAAGTCCTGAGTGAAAAATCTGACTTCTGAGACTTACTATCTGTGTGACTTTAAGCAAGTCACAACATCTGTCTCAGTTTTCTCACCTAGAAAGCGCAGATGATAATAGTATCTAACTCCCAGAATTGTTGTGGATACCAAATAAGATATTATTTTTAAAGTATTTAACATAGTACCTGGCACATAGTAATTGCTATTATATCTCTAAGCCTGTTTTTTCATTTGTACCTAACAATTTTAACTGCTACTGTTGAGCCCAGAGACCTTAGCCTCTCCTTGTAAGCTAAAGGATCACTCCTCTCTTAACTCAAATATATAAACAAGGTCAGTCCTGGGGCAGTTTGTCTTTTATAGCAAGGAAACAGACTGCTTTTCTTGAACTCTGGGTCATTATACTCCCACCCTGGAGCCTTGAGAAAAAAAATCAATTAAAGTTTAGGTTTAGTTCATATCTACAGTCTCCCCAAAAAGAAGAGACAATACAAACATCAATTGGGTCTAAGAAATGCTTAACTCAAGAATGAATTAATGAAGACTTAAACAAAAAAACAGGAACAACTTGTAATTACTAGTATTCTTTCCCTTTTTTGAGATTTAAAACATCAAGAAAAATTATTGTAAGTATGCTGAATCAGCATTCTACCTTATCTACAATTCAGAATTGTCTAAATAGTTTCTTATAAGTCCACGTCCAGTGACAAACTAGGTCTGAAACTGGTCTCCTCCTTCTCTTTCAGTCAGTGGTCATTTCCTCCAAGAATCACCATGGTATTTGATAGGGGTGGGATTGGGGTCAGGAGGTGTTTCTCTGGAAATATGAGCAATAACCAAGGGAAGACAAAGGAGCTCTCAAATTTATAAGAATACCTCTCTCTCTCTTTCTCTTAAAAGGAAATTGTTTAGTCATATAAGCTCAGGAAAGAAATTCAAGGCATAAGAATTGGCCAGACTTTTGCAGTCCAGTTTCTAGACCACCATGTGCTCAAAGCTGTCATTTTGCCTGGATGAGTGATGGCAGTAGTTCCTCCTTTATCCCCAAAGAACAGAATAAAGGGGTCCAATACAAATGGCAAATGGGAAGAAAAAGAAGGGGTGGTGGAGGAGAAATCACTTCCTTTAAGTCTCACTGAGTAGGCAACTCTACTTCATTTAATAGCCAATTATCTCTGTAGTCCCTCCACTTGAACCATCACAGTTTGCCATATCATCCCAAATCCTTCAGTACTGGGTTACTGAAAAAAGCATAGCAACTCATTTCATGTTCCAAAGTCAATCTGTGAAATAAAGATATTAGACCAAATGATCTCAATATACCTTCCAACTCTATATTTATGAATTATAACTAATGAAGACCTTATCAAAGATAAAGTTTATATCAAAGAAGACCATGCTCTACATCTTCAAGGAAACCTTAGAAATGCAATCTCATTGAAAATTGCATTAATATTTAAGTCAGAGTTTAATCTAAAGAGTATCAATAGGAAACTCTTGTTACACAAAAGAAATCAGACACAAACCATATGCATGTATTTTTCACTAAATTAATGTTCCTCCCAAATGATTTCCCATTAAAGAAACTTTGTACAATTTAATCTTAAAATCTAATAAGGTACTGGAAAACAAATGATTCAGCCAAATAGCTTTCTCCAATTGAGTGATTACAAAGGACACAAACCTGGCAGATCACTTTATAGGTAAAAAGGAATATATGGGTCACTTTGAAGAAGGTATCACAAAATAAATGAGAGAAACAGTGCTGAAAAGAATTCACAGATGGGTATTAGAATCCATATATCAGGATATAATGCATTATCCCCAACGTTCTGGACATGAAAGGGCTTTTCCTTATTAAAAACCAAAATTTTCATAGTACTAACACTTTATAAAGGAGAAAAACATAAGATTTATCTCCTTGGCACGTTACAATTGTACATATTATATCTGTTTTTTAGCTTATAAGGGACCACATATTTTTTCCATCTTTATATTCCAAGTATTCTAGCATAGAGTACAGCTTACTAAATATTATTAAATTTAAATAAAATTGAGAAAAATATTATCTGATGTTAATAATATATAACATTTTATATACAGGTTGTCCCAAAAGCTTTACTGCTGTCTTAATCTATTAAGTTTAAGAGTAATTTTTAATAGCTTAAGCGATACTAAGTTTTGGGACACCCTGTATTATGACAAAAGGAAACAGAATATTTTCAGTCACACTTGAAGTACTACTCTAATAGAGTATTTTTTATGTAATATTGGAGTAATGTGAATAATTCTCAAATTATTTCACCAATGTGTATATTCCCTCTAACAATGCAGAACTGAGCCTATCCTTGACCATCCAACATGTGCCATCCTCCATATCTCACATTTATCCCACATTTATTCTCTTTAAAATATATATCAATGGAGTACATGGGGTGTCCATTGATATGTGACCTAACCATACTATTTGGGATATGTATTACTTAAACATTTCAAGAATTTGTAGCTTCATTTGTGAAGGTCACAAATTTTTCATGCCTCAGTAGATAATTTCATAGCTATGGTGTCTGAAACAATATATTATCCAGTGTCTAACTTTCTTGTAAAGAACATTCACAATAATATTGTCAGTAAAAATGAATATAAATCATGTTATACTTTTCAAATTCTCAACATAAACTAAATAGTGAATTTTTATAGTCTAGAATGCTATCAATCAATGTCATTGATTCTGTTTAAGTGATGAGAAAACCAAGATATAAAAATGAACTAAGACCTTAAAAAAACAACCAACATGCTGTCCTATGTCCACATCAGTGCCTTTGGTCTGAAATTATAAGCACTAACAAGGACAGAAACTAGATCTTTCCCAGTTTCTTTTGTGTGGATATGCATAATGCTGTCTGATTCAGCATAAAGCTATCCTTTTTAAGGTACTATTATCTTTTAAGGACAACTATCATTAATGCCCATTGCTATGTTAGCTTTTTCCATTTCCTGAAGATCCAGTAGTGACCATCAATTTACTTTAGAAGAAAATTTCACATCATGTAATTTTTTTCCAGGTGACTAAATGCTATGTGTTGGGAAAAATCTTCCCAGAACAGTTCATATGTCTGCCATTTATATTGCACAACTCAGCCAACTGAAAAAAGGTCAATAATGTTTTGTAATTTCTTTTGCCTGATTTAATCATTTAAGTCCAGACTAGTGGGTCAGTTTTTCCTCAATAGGATGAAGTTGACTTTTTTTTCAGATTTATGATTTTAATGTGTCAAATGTGGTTAGGTTAAAGCATGCCAGTGTCTTTTGTTTGGTTCCATTTACTGTTGCAGATGAATTCAAAGGAGGAGATGAATACATCTGCTATAATATTTATGTGGGTATATGAATCACTGTAACAATATTTTACCTAGACTAAAAAGACAAAGAGCATGGCCCTCTGTGTTGGGAATATTTCCACTGTCAAAGTAGAACAAGTGAAAGTGTGGGGAGAAATGTTGTTTTTAGCCTTGGAATCCACTGCCTAAGGTTATTACATTTTTTAGACCATTGTAAAAGCTTTCTGCAAAGTTGTTTTGTCTTCACTCCTGAAAGACAGTGTAAAAGAAATTAGTGGTTCTCAGAGATTATATATAGCATAAAATATTTACTCCCCTCTTCCTGTCACAAGACTGATTCTGACCTCTGGAAACAACTCCAAAGTAAGGACACAGGAGGTATTCTTCCATATGTCTTAATGTGGAAGGAAGGAGATAAGATAGGGAGCATTTCATCATTAGGGAGCTCTAAAGCATCACTATGAATTAACAAATTAATGGAAAATAATTTATTTTCCACAGTGTGTGCAACAGGCTATGTCATGTACTGGGAATACAAATAGAAAAGATTTTTTTCCCAAAATTATCAAGTCATTAAAATGATGTCCAATAACAAACATTTCAAATGAAAATCACATAATCACAGACTCTGTGTGGCTGCAGATGGACATTTAATCTAATCTGTAGGTGAGTATAAATTGCTTCTACAACATATTTCCAAAGGGATCATTTAGCCTTTGTTTAAAGACTCCCCATAAAGAAACACTTGTACAGAGATCTGTTAGCAAATTTTTGCTTATATTGAGCCAAAAGTAGACCCTGCACTACTTCCACATATTATTCCTATATCTGTCCCTCAGGCCCAAATAAAATAAATGCAATTTCTTTTCGTAGCACTTCAAAAATCTGAAAATAATTCTCTCTCACTCTCTCTCTCTCTCGCTCTCTCTCTCTGTCTGTCTTTCTGTCTCTCTGTCTCACACACACACATAGACATATACATACACACACACACACACACACACACACACAACCCCATAGTTATAAGGAAACAGAAATATCAGATCTCCCACAACTGAGCCACTGGAAGCTTCTCTGAATCAATAGTTTATCATGAAAAAGCACATTGGTTAAAACTCCCCAGGAATGACACATGAGCATTATTTTCCATGGAAATATAACAAGAGTACATTGTATACATCAGCAATATTGTTTTAAGAATGACTTTGAACAAATAAGCAATTTGACTAGTATAAATACTCAAATTAACTATAAAAGACACATGAAGTTATCTGCATTCAGAGAAAGAACTGACAAATAGAAGTAGAGAATAATTTCACATATGTATGCTTATTTGTGTCTAATGTAGCCATTTCTAGAATGAGGAGTGATAAAGGAAAGGGAAGGGATGAAAGGAAAAAAGGGAAATTTTTACATGATAGCTTTATTATATATTTAAAAGAAATAACGTTATACATAATAGATTTCCAGTTTCTGTACAATCATCTTATTATAATATTATGTTATATAAATGCTTGTCTTGGCACATAAATTAATATAATTAATTTTTCTTAAAGAGAAAGAAAGAAATATAACAGCTCAAGCCACATAAGAAAATGCTAGATGTGAAAAACTCTGGACTTGCTATATGTGATGCTGTAAATTTCTTGGAGACTTAGCCTCTTCTAAGTTTTCCATATTCACATGTACACAAAACATAGTGAACCTGAAATAGATCTGTCTTTTCTTTCTAAACCCTGGTAGAAATAGACCTCCAAAGCCCATCTCTACTTCATGTCCTGAGCTGTTTTTCCAATCCATTACTTGATATTAACATCAGTGAGGGGCATTTTTTAAATTACTTTTTATAACATATGTTTTAAAATGCCACACGAGCATGATGACACATGAACAGATATTTTGTCATAAGTAGTCACATAATTTACTGGCCCAGAATCTATGATGGAAAATTTGTACATAATTTTCAAACTTTGCCTAGGGCACATATATACCCAAGTCAAGAACCCCTGTTCTGGATGGATCTAACAAATCAGAAGGACTTTAGGTATGGCTCAGAGGACTCTATATTTATCAACCACAGACCAATCAAAGCTTGGAGAACTTTATCACTAGAAAATTGACACAAGCTGGTAACTTTTTTCCTACCAAAATACCCCACAAAATTGTCCATTTGAGAAGATTGCATTCTGCATCTGGGAGATTAAGTCCACAAAGCTAAAGTCATGGAAGTATTTTTTAATGTGCAAGTATAAATATTTGATAGCAATATATAATTATTAGTCTATAAAATACCAAAGCTTGTGCTGTTTCTGTTGCATGGGATTTTTGTGAGGATCAAAGGAAAAATGTATGTAATAACATGCTTTTAAATCTTAAAGTACTATATAAATGCCAATTACTAGTGTACTAAAATTTCATTGTGATTTCATTGGTATAAAATGCAATCACTTTTTTTTAAATTACCAGATTTTCAAAAAAAAAATTATAGCCCACATTTTGATGTGTTGCCTACATTTTTCAAAGTCTTTCTATTGTTCCAGATAATCCCACTTCTACTTCTTCCTAATATCCTTGAATTGAGAGAACATATATGGCTAAAGCAAATACTACAAACTTGTACTGACACTCATGTTCAGTAAAATGAAGTCAAGGGAGAAGAAAAGCATGTAACATTTAGTTATAATCCTAATCCTCTAGTCTTTTATATAGCAACTTCATAACCTTTTGAGCTATAATAAAACCTTATTATTGTGGATATACTATAACCCAGATACACAGTCATGGCATTTGTCTCTGCAGGAGAGGAAAGGATAAGGAACAGCCATGAACCAAATACATCAGGTCTCAAAAAACCTCATCCTTCTGGTGGACTAAATATTTCTTATCAATCTGGATGCTGTTTCCAGATCAAAACATTGAAGAAAAGAGGGGGAGACAATGCCAGAAAGTCTGATTTTATATATCCCAACAAGTATGTCATGGTTCAGACACTTCAGATTTTCTCTGTGTAGCTTGGTGCTTTTATAGTCAAAACATTTTACAAAAGTCTATAGTCAAGTACAAAACAATTACCAGCCATGGAATCCTTTCATATCATACTGGGAAGAGAGGAGGGAGTGGGAAAACTCTCTTAGCCAGTCCAACATTCAAGTTTCATTCTTATTATATCTGTTAGTTTGGTCAACAGCTTCTCTGAAAAACCAGAAAAATATTTAGGAGAAAGAGACAGAGACAGAAAGAAAAACAGAGATAGAAATACATTAGACAGAGACAAAGACAAAATGGGTAGATGCACACTCCAAAAAAGCACAGGAAATGTTTTTATGATACAAGCTCTTCCTAAAGAAAGGCATGTGGCAGTTTAGGACACTGTATATGCTGTGGTAACCACAGAAACATTCAAAAAAGCATACCTCCCTAGTAATCACCTATCATCTAAACGATTGGGGTACCTGGCAATACATTATATTCTTTTTTTCCTTCATTAAATGTTTTACTATTAAATCTGTGGCTTTTGCAAGAGTCTATAGAGCATTGCATTGGTTCAGGCTACACTTTGCTTACTGATTACTCAAAATACCCCATCTGAACCTAAGAAAAATAAGAAGGGGTTTCAAAGCCAAAATCCTCAGTGGAATATCAAGAAACTTGTTACATGAGAAGAGAACTAGAGTTGGCTTTTTAAAAAAATGGCCTCACTCTACCTCCCTATGCTGGGGGTGGCAACCATGACTGGACCAGAATAATGTGCCTGAGACATGAATGAGTATCATTAAAGGAATAGAATCTGACTCACAGATATTTACTAAACTTCAAAAACCTCAAGTTTCCTATAAAAATATGAAAATTATATACTGTGTAAAGTACTTGGGGACTGACAAAACTGCCTTAGACTGGAATGTGCTATCCATAGCTAATCTCTAAAGTTCCTTCTAACTCTTGAGATTCTGTATTATACAAAATTAGCTGGTACCTATTTCTCAGTTCTATAAATAATTTCTGTAAATATGATAATAATTTTTAATAATCACAGTGATATCATTACATCCAGTTTTCAGGGAAGCACAAAAATAGATTGCTAAATAATTGAAACATAATAAAATATATCTAAAGCCATCTTGGGACCTCTTTCTATGCAAGCAGTTAAAATGCAGGTAGCTAATTATGACACCAGGCTGCATCAGGTTAGGCTAAAGTTATCATAGAAAAAAAACAGTAATTATAGAATCATAGATTTCAAGTGGGAAAGGATTCTAAAATTTCCTTAATACATACACACGTACACACACACACACACACACACACACACACACACACACACACACACCCCTTTAGTTTACAGATAAGAAAAAAGCGTTAAATGACTTGCCAACTATCTAAGGTGGGACTTGAAGCCAGGTCCTTCTGATTACAAAGCTAATGGTCTATGCAGCACACCATGATGACTTCAGGCAATCTGCTGGTCCAAAGAAGTAGTTTGTGTCAGATAGAACATAAAGATGAGCCTCAAATAACAAAAATTAAATACTTTCATGTTAATTTTTGACATTGGTAGACATTCTTAGAATAGATGATAGGTCAAAATTTTACAGAAATACTTTTGGAACAAGATCGCTTCATCATCCATCCTCTCCACAACCACAAAACTGATTTTCCTTAAAGGGCAAGTGTAAACATAACATTCATTCAACAAATTCCAGAAGCTCCCTATTATATCTAGAATCAAATGTAGATCCTTTGATTGCCATTTAAAGATCTTCACCAACTGAATCCTTCCTACTTTTTTCAGTCTTCTTAACCACTATTCCCCTCTATTCATTGTGCAATCCAGTCATGTAGTCTCTTCACTGATCAACATAATCAGTCAGTCAATTCACATTTATTAAGCATATAAAAAATGCCAGAGACCAAGTTAAGTGCTAAGGATACAAATATTTTTTAAAAAAAAATAGTCCCTTACTCTGAAAAAAGCTCAAAATCTAATGGAAGATAGTAAACATATATCTTTGTACAAACAAGATATATACAGAATAAATTAGAGGTGGTCACAGAGGGAAAACACTAAAATCAAGGAAAACTAGAAAAAACATCTTATAAAAGGGAGGACTTTAGCTTGACTTAACAGAAACATGCATGCCATTTTCCATCTCCTTAGCTTTGCTAGCTTTCCCTCATACCTAGGATGCATTCCTCTTTCACTTCCACTTCTTAGAATTTCTGATTACCATTGCTTGGTTGCTGTCCTTCATGTTTGAAAAGGACCAAAATGACATCACTATGTCAGGGGCAAGGTACTATATGTCTGATTTGTTGAAATACAAGCTCAGAAGACTATCATAGGCCAGTCACAAATAGTCTATCTATGTGGAGTATGGAGTGGAGTGGAGATGACTAAAAATTTGCACATCTCATGGTCTTTTTGAGCTACTACAATTCTATTTTGCTCAGAGAGCACAGTGCCTTCTTCATTACAGGCACACCATTCTGGGTGGTCCTCTGGTAGTATCTTCCATGTCTCAAAATACCAAAGTTCCTCAGAGAGACCTTGAGAGTGTCTTTATATCATTTCTTCTGAAGTTCCTATTTCTACCATCTTCGTGGCCATTGTAAAAAAAAATCTACCAGAGGAAGTTTTTACTTGCTTGAAGTAGATATTTCCTAATTTACTGATGGGTTTGAGACTCCTTGGTTACCCTCAACCTGGTTTAGCCCATCTGCTAAAATCAATTTTCCAAAGTGTAGCCACTGTGCATGCTACAATTCCTTGGAGTACCAGGTGAGAGTTGAGTGAATCAGGTAAATACAATAAGTTGAATGAGCAGACCTGAAACAAGCTTGACAGCCCTCACACCAGATATTAGTCTTGCCTGAACACCTATACACCCCTTTAAAACGTTGTTCAAGTACTACCTTCTGCATTAACCCTAAATAATAGTGCTGGGACTGGAGTCAGAAAGACCTGTGTTCAAATCCTGCAATGGCTATTATTTGTGTATCCCTGGGCAAATCACTTTAATCTCTGTCTGCCTCAGTTTCCACAATTGTAAAGTAGGTATAATAATAACAACAGCAGTTGCCTCTTAGAGTTATTGTAAGGGTAAAGAAAAATAATAGTTGTAAAGTATTTTACAAATGTTAAAACACTAAGTACTATTGTTATTATTATTGTTATTCCTTCATGGCTCTATTACCTCCCCAAACTATAGTATATTAATTTATTAGCAAAATCATATAATAGTAATAATAAAAAAACTAATATTTATATAGTACTTACTGTATGCTAGACACTATGCAAAACACTTTACAGTTATTATCACATTTGGTCCTCATGAATATATTATATGCCTACCTACAAGGTAGGCATATATGTATATATAAGTATATATATACATATTTATAATATATGTATATATATATATACACATATATATACGTATGTGTATATGTATACATTTTGCGTTCTTTTTCCCCATTAGAATATATTCCCTTAGAGGTACAGTCTGTTTCACTTTTGTTTTTATATACTCAGCATTTTGTATCTTCTAGAATATAGTAAGCACTTAAAAAAGACTTTTGACTGGTTGGTTTGCCAAGCAATAGTAAATAATGATAACAGGCTTATACCACTGGATTTGTTGGATGTAATCAAAAATGGTTTAATAACAGACAAAATCTATAAAAATGGCTAAGATCCAGGGACATAATTTTAAAATTCTCCATGGGTAACATCTATATGAACTCTGCCAACAATATATCAACAAAAAAATAGAAAACTAATGGTTGTGTCATTAAGACTTGTTTGTGAAAATACACATGTTTTATGATGGCAATTCAGGACCAAGATTTTGCCACAGAAATTAGAAAAGTTTGACCTTGAGGAGTTCAGATTTAATGGTTGATGTAGACTATGTAAGGAAATTATGTTTACCACATCACTGTAGGGGGAGCAGAAATTTTAACACCTAATGAATACCTACTAAGGCATGAGCTGATAGCTAGAATCATATATCAGAAGTTTTCTATCTTTCCTGAACTTACACATAATAAATCCCCATACTACAGATATAGACCTGAAAACATTCTAATCAACTCACCCGATAAAATATACAAGTACAATTCCAGGGGGCTCGTGATGATACATATTATTATCTATCTTTTGACAAAAAAATCGATGTACTCAGGATACAGATTGCGATTATTTATTTTTAGACATGGCCAATATTGAAATATTTTTGCTTGACTGTGCATATTTTAGCAAGCATTTTGTTTTTCTTTTCCATTTTTAGGGGGAGGAGAGAGGGAAGGAATAAGCATTTCTATAGTATTTCCATGTTTTAGATTTCATCATAATCTCTAATAGTCCTATTTTATGATTGAGAAAACTGAAACTAATAGAAGCCAAATTACTGAGACCAGAATTGAATTCAGTTTAGTACTCAATCTACAATGCCACCAATTGCCTCACAATAGCTAAACAAATTTGTTATACTCCTGATTTGAAATAGTATTATACCATAAGAAACAGTGAAGAGAGAGAAACCTGTAAAGACTTATCTGAATTAATGCAGAGGGAAATGAGCAGAATTAAAGAAAAAAATAAACTATTAAAAGAAGATTATAAAATTGAACAACTTTCAAAGACTTAAGAACTTCAATAAACACAATGATAAACCATGATTTTCAAGAATCAGTAATAAAAAACACGACCCATTTCCTTATAGAGCAGTGTTAAAGTGTGTGTGTGTGTGTGTGTGTGTGTGTGTGTGTGTGTGTACATACATAGAATCAGACAACTCATGGCCAACATGGAAAATGGCCAATATGGGAATTTGTTTTGACTATGCACATTTGTTAAAAGAATTTTTATTTTATTTTTTTATTTTTCCCTCAGGGAGAAAGGAAAAAAAGGAAAAAAATGTTAATTTAAAAATAAATAAAATTTAATTTAAAAAAAAGAGATGCTATGAAATATCTAGAAATAGATGCAATAATTACCAAGAGCTAGTGTGACTTCATTAAGAACAGACTAATTTCATCTCCTTTTTTGAAAGAATTACTAAAGTAATAGATTAGGAATTTGTTTAGAGTCTAGTTAATCTAGACTTAGTAAAATTTTTGATAAAGCATCTTATACTATTCCTATATAGAAGCTGGATAAATAATAATATACTCAAAGACATTCAGAACAGGTTAGATGACCAGACTCAAAGAATAGTTAGTTATTAATAGTTCAATTGTTCAAATGGTAGGTTTCCACTAGAGTACCTGAGGCACAACCTGAGCTTGGCCCTGTCTTGTTTAGTATTTTTATTAATGACATTGTTAAAATCAAGGATGAGTATTCTCAACAAATCTGCAACAAATCTGATTCAGACCTTAAATAGATAGTCAATATAATCAGTATTTTTAGAATAAAGATTTTAATGGACTTGAGCATTAAATTGAATCTAAGAAGAAATTCCATAGGTATAAATGCAAAGTCTTATACTTGGGCATAAGAAAATCAACTTCATGTGTATAAAATAGGAAAATTCTTGAATAGACATGTTTCTTTAAAAGATCCTGGCATGAGCAAAATCAGTGGATCTGAAATATGTGGCAACTCCAAAAGTTAATGAAATTTTTGATTATATCAAGAAACATAGTTTCCACAGATGAGAGAGGGCCAGTCTTGTCCTCCTCAGACTTCATTCAGAGTACTGTGTTCAATTCTTTTCACAATTTAAGACTGGCATTGATAAACTGGAAAATATCCAAAAGAGACAACTAGGATAGTGAAGAGACTTGAGTCTTTGACATGTAAAGATTGATTGATTAAAAGAACTGGACTTCTATAATATGGAGAATAAAAGACTCAAAGAGGGCATGACAACTATTTTAAATATTTGAAGAGCTGTAATATGGAGAAAAGACTAGGCTTACTTCATTTGGCCTCAGAGGGCAGAAACAGGAGCAATAGATGGAAGGTACAAGGACAATTTAGGTGTAGCAAAAAAAATTTCCTAACTAAGATGTTTAAATGTACAATAGTTTGCCTTGAAAAGTGTTGGGTTCTCCCTCCTTGAAGATTTCCAAGCCATGACTAGATGGTCACTCATAAAGTACATTATAGTAGAATTCCTTTTATTAATTGGTTGGACTAGATGACAATTAAGTTTCTTTCAAACTCTCAAAGATAATAATTATTATGATAAATGGTATCTTTCAGACTATTTGCATGTGCTATATAGAGGCTCAGAAACTTAGTAAATAACTTGAACACAACTAGAAAGGATCAGAATCAAAATTTAAATTCATATCTCTCCTGAATGTGCTAACATGCTTCCAACTCTAACATGCCATCTCTCATCTCAGAGTTTGTCTTCCATCTGTTGTCATCTGTCTCTAGAACAGATGCTTCTTGCTCATTCCAACTTCAGGCAACAGTTCAGATGTTATAACTTTAGGATGTGATATTAAAGATGCTTGTTAAACTTTATGAACAATGAATTGGAGAGTTCTGGATGTGAGACAACTAAAGTATCAGCTCAGTGGACTTCTCCATTGACAGAAAGTGCTTTGTAAAAATCTCACCAACTTCCCTGATTACAAAAATGCCTCTTTCTCTTAATGTTTATTTAATAATTTAAGAATCAGATATCCTCAATGCAAATGGACCTTTTGACATAGAGCTTCCATTTCTACCAGTCTTCAGTTCTCCTCTACTGGATCAAACAGAGAACATTGGCTGAATTAGCCTTAGATACATTTAAATTTAAAATTATCCAGCTCTTTATTACAAGTCAACATATTCTCAGGAGACTTTGGTCAGATAAAGAAAAAACAGATTCATTTGGAAGACAGTAGACAGAACACTAAAGAGATGAGTGGAGAAATAAACATTGTTAATGAATCGAGAGCTTCCAAATGTATTCAGTACATAAAATGTGTTGTTTTTTTTTCCTTTGTAATGGGCAAATGACATGCATCATAAGAGTGAAAATGGAAGCTTTTGTTTTATTTTGTAATCAAAATACTTCTAAACAAAGAATATTTACTTCATGTTCAAAAACTAATAACTAACATCTTCTAAATTATTATAGTTAGAACTTTCCAAATGATGTCACCTTTATGGTTTCATCTGTGTCTGGAAAATAATTGATTTTATTGATTGTTGTTAATTAGTCTTTTCAGAAGAGAAATATTTAGTAGATTAGAGTCACTGCCCCAAATGAAATATTTCATTGCCAGGCTGGTGCATTAATGTTTCTATCCTATCCTGTAGATGAAGCTCCAAGAAGAGCAATTTGTAACTATGCCCAAAGGGGTACAAAATTGTTCATACCCTTTGATTCAGCTCTGCTAGATCTATATTAGAATTATTCAAGGAAAATCATTTCTAAACTGCTCATATCCTTTGATCCAGAGAGCCCACCACTGGACCATGTTTCCCATGTAGGTCAAAGAAAGAATGAATAATCCCACATATAACTAAATACTCATAGTGCCTTTTGTGTGTGTGTGTTAACAAAGAACAAAAAACAAAGTGGGTATATATTGTCTGTAGAATGTCTGAACAAATTATGGCATATGAAGTGTAATGAAATATTATTATGCCATGAGAAACAACAGATGGGGAATTGAGAAGATGGGAATATTTTGTAACTTTATAAATAATAAAGTAAGCAGAACCAGAAAAATAAAATATAATAACTATAATCATGGAAATGAAAAAAAGAAACACTGAAAGAACATTGAATGCAATAGAATTAAAACTGACCCTGGAGATGAAATGAAGAAAAATACCTCCCTACTTTTCCTTTTTTTTGGAGGGGGAGTTAGGGAAAGTAGGGGTGGAGTAGTAGGTGATTAGTTTTAAAGTTTTTTTTTCATAAAACTAAAAATGAAATGTAACAAATGCACTTAAGAGATTTTTAAAGTGTAACAGAATAAAATTTATCTACATTAGTCTGATGTAGTCCAGTTTTTTTTTTCATTAACAGAAATCTATTTTTCTCCTTCCTCCCTGTTTCTTCTTCATTGGAAAAGAAAAAAAAAGACAAACAAAATCCTCATTATATGTGTGTGTGAATAGACAAGCAAAACAAATTGCCTCATTGACTATATCATATATGTATGCATATATGTATAGGTTAAAATTGTACTCTGAGTCCATCACATCTGTATAGCAGGAAGTAGGAAACATATTTTATCATTACTCCTTTGAAATTGTGATTGTTCATTGTACTGATCAGAGTTCTTAAAAGATTTCAAGGTAATTTGTTTTTATACAATAATTGTATAAATTATTTTAACTCTGCTCATTTCCTTCTTTGTTAACTTAAATATCTTCAAAATTGTTAGTTTTTACAATTACTGATGTTACAGTATCAATTGTTCATTTGGTTCTGCTTATTTCACTCTGCATCAATTCATCAAAATCAAAGGGAAAGGAAGGAAGATAGATACATATATTTGGGGATCATGTGCACATAATTAAATTCCATAAAAGCTAATGAGAGCAATGATAGCTCACATAAAAAAATATCAGAGAAGACCCAGATAGAGCCTTTTGGGGACAGTTAGAGGCTTAGATATATAATGATACAACAAAGGAGATGGGAAATGGTTGGAAAGGTAGAGAAGTGTCACAAAAGTCAAAGGCAGAAAGAATATCCAAGAGAAGAGAGGAAGGGAGTGAAGAACAGTGTTACAATCAACAAAGAGGTCCCAGAGGATGACTACTGAAAAAAAGGCTATTGGATTTACCAATTAAAAGATCATTGATAACCTTGAAAAGGACAATTTTAATAAAGTAGTAAAGTCATAAACTAGATTACAGTGGGTTAGGAAATGAGTGGGAAATGAGGAAGTGAAGACAAAAATTGTATTCTTATCTTAATAGAGTGAATCTCAAAGGAGGAAAGCTTGCTGAGTGATGGAACAAAGAGAAAGTCTGAAAAAGGAAATAGGAACCAAGAGAATACCCCAATTTCTCCACCTGCTCTAATGTGTCATAGAACATAAAAAGAAGTATATATAATACCAAAGAGGGCCTTGGGTAGAGAACCATCTGGGGGGACTTGATTTGTTCTATGAGCAAAAAAATTGAAAGAGCTTGAGGAAGTGTTCAGATGAAGAGAATTTTGTTAAGCATATAAGGTGGGTCCCAAATAGCACCATGGAAGGGGAAGACAGAGAAAGATAGCTACCTGGGAGAAGAGAGGCAAGTCATTGGTAAAGGGAATTTCTCCTTCCTCAGATCGTGATTCTGAATGACTGAGATTAGGCAAGAATTTAGTTGTAGTATTACTGTAGGTTTTAAACCCAGAACATTTGCATAAGATTCTCCTCATGCACTCCCAGGTTCAAGTCTTTTAATAGCATTTTGTTGTTGTTGTTGTTATTCTTTCTCAGTGAAGAAGGGAGATCAGGTTAGACTTCCAGGTTATTAAGTACCTGATGCTTGGGATCTCTGGGGCTTAACTGGTTATATTTTAAAACAGTCTTTTGCTTTATCCTTAAACAGTAGATAGAAGACAAGATATCCAAGACCAAGGGATGTGCTCATCTACAGACTTGGTCTCTCAACAGGGGCTCTGCCCCTAGACAAAATTCTGAAAGTGAGAAGTTAGTTGAAGGGCACTCAATGGTTACAGAAGGCTAAAGCATTGGTACTTTACTCAGATTGCTCGCTCTCGCTCTCTCTCTCTCTCTCTCTCTCTCTCTCTCTCTCCTTTATTTTCACTCATCTATCATCCTCTCTCTCTTCTTCTCCCCCTCATTTTCTCTTCTCTTTTTCCTCTTTTCTTCACTGTCTTTGACTCTTTCTCTTAAGAGTTCCACAAAAGTCACTTCCATTACTTCCTTGTAACATGTATGTACACATATATGTATGTATATATGTATGTATAATGGTCGCAAGAAAGATAATATCTTTATGGTTATTGTTTAATTTTTTCTGACTCTTCACAACCCCATCTGGGGTTCTCTTGGCAAATAAACTAGAGTAGTTTGCCATTTCCGTCTCAAATCATTTTTCAAGATTCAAACACTTGAAGATGAATTTTTCTGACTTCAAGCCCAGCATTCTATCCACTGCACCAACTAGTTGTTCCATATCTATATTTACCCATATATGTAATCTCAGTCATTATGCAAATGACTGAGAGGCTATAGATTTCAAGAAAAAAAATTTCTCAAAGAAATTGGGTTCAAGTCCTGTTCTTTGTCACTTACTGAATTCCTAACTATGGTTCAGTAGCTTTAGCTTTAAAATTAATGATTTGGAATAGATTGACTCTGAGGCAACTTCCAGTTCTATATCTATGATTCTATAATTTATTTCTGATGAAGTATATAACAATTTTTATAAACCCCTCCTGGCTGCTGCATGATGAATTTGAGGCATGTCAAGCTCTGTAACTATTTCAAAGAACCACCGAAATAGACTAAATTATTTTAAATTGCTCCTTTCTATGATTTGATTTTATATTCTGCCAGGGTTACTCACACTGGGATAGAGAATGGACTTTTCACCTGCATAGTTTGACACAATCCAGTCCTTTGTTCAGCTACCAGGAAAATGATTTTATGGGGTTTCATTGGAATTTATAGGTTTTTCCATACTTGGTGACTTTTTTAATGTATTTTTAAAATTTTTTGAGAATTAGAAATTGGATGCCTAAAATAATGAGGTCTTTCAACAATATTCAAGACAGACTCTTTGATTTTATTTTCCCATGAATATTGACTTCTACATTGTTTGATGCCAGCAGCCAAACACAGTAACAAAATTATCAGCACATCTAATGCTCTGCTGAAAGCAAAATGAGGCTATTGCTTCAAGCAGCACCTTGAGATGGATACTTTGTTAATGTAATGAATTTTTACCCTCTACTGAGATTTCACCAATAAAATAACATTCCATATTTTACTTGGATCTGGAGGTAATAATCTGACCACCAAATTCCTCCATTATTGTAATGTCTAAATGAAATACTTATCAGCCTCATAGAAAAAAGACATACCAACATTGAAACAAGTATTTAATTGCTAAACAGACTTACCATTTTTTCACATGTAATTAAAAAAGATAAATAAAGCCATCTGCAGACACATAAAGCAAATACTTTTTGCCCATGGGGATCCAAGGCAGGGGATGGATTGAAGGCATTTAGGACATTTTGTCTTCACACATTGGATAAGTCAACAATGTCTTACCCCTGACTTGATTAGATTGGTAGCACAGGAGTAGCCTGACTGAAATTGATGCCATTTGTGCCAGCACTACTAAGGCAATACTATAACTATTAATCCTTAAGAGTAGATTAGATGAGGTCTGTCTCATCCTTTTGGTGTCATTAAATTTTGTCAGGTTAGTTGATCCCAATTTCAATAGGAAATCCTTATGTCCTATTTTAAAAAAAAAAATTCTACTCCTATTGCAATATAATATACTGACACAATACAAGGAAAAAAAGTAGCAATATCTCAAGTCCTTTCCAAAGAGCCTAACACTATCCATGAGTAATTTCATCACTGGAAACTCCTCACCTTATACTTAATTCCCAACTCCAATTTTGATCTTTTCTATTCAGAAGCAAAACTTAAAACAAATTGAAAATCATAAGAATCATCGTCAACATCATCAGCATCATTCTCATCTTCATCCTCATTATCACCTTCCTGTTCTTGTTCTTTTCCTCCTCTTTCTCCTCATCTTCCTCTTCCTCTTCCTCCTCTTCTCCCTCTTCTGTTTCTGCTGCTGCTTCTTGTTTTTCAGCTGCTGCTGCTTCTTGTTTTTCA
>JAJPUD010001129.1:198811-239128 GCA_023553655.1 Myrmecobius fasciatus | reverse complement strand
CTGCTGCTGCTTCTTGTTTTTCAGCTGCTGCTGCTTCTTGTTTTTCAGCTGCTGCTGCTTCTTGTTTTTCAGCTGCTTCTCCTCCTCCTCCTCCTGCTCCTCCTTCTCCTCCTCTTCTTCCTCTTCCTCTTCCTTCTCCTGCTTTTTTTTCTTCTCCTTCTTTGTCAGTTTGACAATGGTGAATCAAATAGCAAAATCTCAATTATAACTTACATTTCTGGTCTTCCCATTTACTGCTCTCATTCCCTGGAGATTTCTAGTACTTATGAAATGCCTAGAAGAACACATGGAAACAACAACAGTAGTGTAAGTGTTGCTAAAGGAAACAAATACATTTGGTTAGACTTATCAAAATAGAGAAGCGTTCTTGTCTTTCATCAACTTGGCTGCTAGAGAAATCCTTTCAGACAATCTGCCAGTTGACATGTTTTCACTATTATTATTTGTTTTTGTCTTTGGATTCCCTGTATCTCCCATTGGCGAAGCCTCTGGGCATGCTTACAAGGTTGTGAAATCAAGACCAGTCCCTGCTGCTAAAGTTTACAACTGAAAGAACACAGAGAACAAGCACAAAATCAAATTGTGTCACACAGGACTGGTAAACCAAGAGCCAGTCAATGATCCAACTTTTTTGATAACAAAGTTAAGGATTAGATCTGGGTGTTTTCATTTCTAACATATAAAGCTATTTCATAAAAGATCTTTATTTTTCAGGTTATGAATTTTGGCAGCTTCCCTTCCTGGTGGCCAAGAATGATCCCCTGAGATACAAAATGTATTTTGAAATAAAAAAATAAAAAACAAAAATACTATGAGAATCTCTAGTTCAATTATAGGTAGATAGGGTAGGTAAGGGAATGTCTCAAAGATCCTTCCTAAAATTTCAAGTGAAGTAAACAAATATTTGTTAAGCATCTACTATGTGCTAGGCACTGTACAAAGTACTGGAAATACAAAGAAAAGCAAAAGTTGTCCCTACCCATTTTACCACATTGATTTAAGATATGGTGTTTTTTATTTTTCATACAGGCTTCAGTAAAGGTCATCTCACTAGCAACAGCAAGTCTTTCAGAAACAAGATCACCATCCAGAGCTTAGTCAGATGGGAGAAACAACATGTAAACAACTACATAAAAACAAGATATACACAAGACAAATTAAAGACAATTGCTGAGGAAAGGCACTAAGATTAAGAAGACCTAGAAGAGACTTCTTATAGAAGATAAGATTTTAGATGAGATTTAAAAGTAATTGGGAGATGAAGATGAGGAGGAAAATAATTACTCGCATAGATTATAGCCAGTGAAAAGGTCTTGAGTAGGGAAATGACAGAGTGTCATTTGAAAAGCAAGGAGGTTAGTGTCACTGGATTTCAGATTATTTGTATAAATTACAGTAAAGAATAATTAAATCAAGTATTTTGGTTCCTTCTAGGTTGGTTGTAGACATAAAATAGAATAGAACATTTACCACAACCTTGAGGAGGGGGTAATCTATGTTATTGATAATCTAGATAATGTTCAGAGAAGAACAAGAATTCTGAAGGACTTCAAGGTCATTTGATAGGAGGATTAACTAAATTAACTAGGGGTCCTTATCCAGGAAAAGAAAAGATATAGTAGCAGTCTATATCATCAAGTATAAGAAAGATTGCTGCAAGAAAAAGAGCATAGACCTGTTATGCTTAGCCACAGATGACAGTAAGGAATAGTGGGTAGAATAAAAAGGGGCAAATTTAAACTTGATTTAAGTAAAACTTATAACTATCATAACTATTCAAAAGTGGAATGGACTGCTTTAAGAGGCAGTACATATCTCCTCATTGAAGGTCTTTAAACAAATGCCAGATAGTCACTTGTCAGATATCAGAGGATCATAGGGTTATCAGATTTAAAGTTATAAGGGATCTAATTCGATCTACTCATTTTACAAAAGATGAAGCAATGAATTATAGATAAGATTATTTTTATATATAGTTTTGAAAATATGGCCACTGATATCACTTCTGACTCTGAAAATGTGACATTCTCAAATCTGGGAACAACCTTGAAAAATGACTTGTACCACTCACATACCATGTCTCTCTTAGCTCCTTTAGAATTGTCTACTGTTGTTGTCTTTTTTTTTCCCAAAGAGGACCAAAGACATCATGGGTGATATTTAATTTAAATGAGGCAGAGTTACACAAATGTGTTAGCCTCATTCTTTCTTCCTGAGTCATTGAAATCCAGTGGCAAGACAAAATTCAAGATGACTGACAATGGCTCAGGATGCAATGATGACCTTGGGATCTTTAATGCCTGACCAACCTCTAAGCATTCCATAGTGCCTGCTTCAATCACTTTCATAGTCATTGGAACAAATTATTCTCATCCATCCATTCTACCAGGGGAAATCTTCACATGCTTGGAATAAACATCCTTCTAACTCACCAACAGGTTTGAGCCTGTCTGCCAAGATGGTTTTACCAGAGTATGGCCACTGCTCAAGCTTGTTGGAACCATTTGTGAGAGTTGGATGAATTAGGTAGACACCAAAAGGGGAAAATAGCCCTGAAAAAGCTTCACAGCCTCCTGAAGACCCTATATACCCCAAGTGAACTGTTACCGATAGCAAGAATCATACCAACTAATTTAAAGTATGAAGTAGGTTTTCATTTTTCATACAGGATTCAGTAAAGGTGATCTCACTAGTAACAGCAACAAGCTCACCATCCAGAAAGCAACCTATATATGGACTCAGTAAATAAGTCTTACACTAATATTTGTCATTCCAAGTTTATCCCCTCTGCTTATAGATAAGACTACATCTAAAAAAAGCCTAGTACAATGAAACTTTACCCTATTTTTTAAAACAAGTCATGAGAAGATTTCACAATCTCTCATCATAAGTCATTTTGGTGTTCAACAGTACTGACAGGAAATTCTTCATTTAATCTAACCTAACTACCTCATAACTGCAGTTTACTCTTGTTTCCTCATGCTCTGACTTCAGTAGAGATGTAGAACAGATGATCACCATCCCTGGTATTAACAAAATAGCTTATGTACTTAAAAATTATTATTAAAGCTTTCTGTGACTTTCTTTTCTACATGTTAAACAATCCTTAAACATCATGGTAGATAAAAGCATACATTTGTCAAAAAAAATCAAAAAAAGCACCTCCATTATCATTAGGTAAGCCAAAATTTGGTTGTTTTCAAATTGGTATTTATGTATTTCATATAATATCATAGAGCTAAATGTAGAATTAGAATCCCATAATTTTCCATCCTCTCCAATCTTTTTGAAGTACTTAAAAAAATCCCCATTATAACATAACTAATTAAAACATAACTATAAAAATAAGTAGTTACCCAGTTTCTTCTGAAGAACATCCAATGACAGGGAACTTTACTCAGAAATATAATAATGGTGCTTGAGGATAATTTCCAGCTTTACATAGAACATTCCCCTCAAAAACCTTATGAAATTAGAAAAGTATAATCATCCCCAATTTACACATTGGGAAACTGAGGTTGAAACATTAAGTAACTAGCCCAAAGTCACACAGCTAGTAAATAGAATTGTTCAATACAAGAACAATTCTTTTTCTAATGCACATGGCTTCCTCAATGAGAGAAAGCCAAAGCTTGTGAAATGCTTTAGAAAGGAAGTATCATGGTAAATACAAAGAAGACTAAGCCAAGACTCTATCCAGGTTCTAATTTGGGCTGTGACACTAACTAGCTGTATATTCTTAGGCAAATCATTTAGCCACCCTGAGCCTCATTTTCTTTATCTGTAAAATAAGTGAACTGGATTAGATTAAGCATGAATTCTTTCAAGCTCAAAATTTTCTGAATCTGTAAATCAGATATGATTAATCCCTCATGATTAAATTAAAGTCCAGTCTACAGAAGAACTATAAACTTTTAGATAACTTTATTCAATACAGAGATATATACATCTGTATGTATATGTGTAGATATATAAATATATGTGGGTGAGTGTAGATATATAGATATAGATATAGATATATGTCAACCATGAGACTTTAAGTATGAAAGTAACATTATCTTTTTTAAGTCTCTTTTCTGTAGAGTCCTATAAAAGAAAAAGCACAGTTAGCTTAACAGGCCACAATAGTTGGGCGAAATTGAGTTTTAAAATGGTTAATTGTTTTCCAAAAAAAAATAGAATGTTTCTCTAAAACACGGATAGTTGGCATGCATACATATTACAGAACATTTCTGAGAACAAAAGCAGGCTTTCTGGCATAAAAAAGAAAGTTCATCTACAGGGACTGCATTGTGTCAAATCTAAATTATTGTTTCTCTTTCCTATGTGTATTTTTTTAATGTAGTGGAATTTGTTGTAGTAGTTTTTCTTTTTTTCTTTAGCTTGACAAACATTTCCAGTGACTTAATCATCATAAGTTGAAAACCAAAATTGCAAAATATACTAGGTTATAATTGATTCTTAAACTTGAAAAGCTAACACATTATTTTTTAAAATGCATTATTAGAAATCAAAATTTTCCTACCAGTATTACTATCTATTCCTTAAATTATGAAAGATTTATAATGTAATCTCAAATATATGTGACCCTTTTTTCTCTACTCAGATGTTGTATTCAATGACTTGACATCAGTTTTTGAAAACAGTAATGTAAGATGACCAAACTAGATTGGTCCTCAAGGGATGGATCAATCCCCACAAGAGTTTTCACAGAATAACTTAAGTTGCATTTCTAGAAGTTTGGACTCAACAAAATCAGAGATATTGTTCAAATATAGAAGGACTCAGTTTTTGAAGGGATGATTAGAGTAACAAATCCTAATTTCTTTATTTTATAGATGAGGAAATTGAGTCCCAGAAAAATATGATTACCTGAGTCACATGACTAATGTTCCTTAATGCCTAAGTCTACGTTAATTTATGAGAGAAATGTAATACAGCATCAGATTGAAAAATCCTTTTCATTTCTTATCAACTATTCTATAAGTAATCATTAATCATAAAGTTTGATAACTTAGATGTATATAATACATTTCATGTCCAAGAATCTTGAAAGTTGTAATTTTCTTTTAAATGAAAAAGGTGCCATTTGCCCTACAGAAAACAAAACAACATAGAGAATACTAGATGTACAATCAGGAGAGATCTAGATTCAAATCCTACTTCTAATATTTACAACTTATGTGACAGCAAGTGACTAATTTCCTTTGACCCTTAATTTCTTCCTATATAAAGTAACAATAAATAAAAGGAACAGTAATAATCATATATGTGTGTATAGTTATACATATATAATTATAATTTTACCTTACAATCAATAATCAACTAATCAATAAATATTTATTAAGTACCTACTGTGTGCTAACTGCTGGTTATTATGAGGGACAAATGAGAAAATATATGCAAATTGCTTTACAAATATTAAAGCCCCTTAATAAGTATCAGCTACGATTTTTCTAGAATAGTTATAATGCCTTTTTCCTCATCTAGTTATTGGTTTACACAATATTCATTACATTTTTACAAAGTATCTTGCTGGATGCTAAAAGAGACAAAAAGATAAATAAAACACAATCCCTTCTTTGTTGCTTGATGCTTCAGTTTTCTGTAAATTGTGTTCTGTTTTTTTTATGCTTAAAAATAAGTTCTTTTGATTTAAAAAAAAATTAATTCTCCATCAAAGAAAGTGTGAATTTTCCAATGTGAATATGAACTTATACAAATATAAAGGTTTGAGAATTTTTTTTAAACTCACATTTACTTGTAAATTGAAATTGCTGACTAAGAGACTATAAGCCTGAAAACAGATTGCAAGCAAACAAGAGTCATGGGGGGGAAAAAAACCTGAACCAAATTTCTGATTCAAAACAATTGCATTGACAGGAAAGAAAGACATAGGTAGGTATGGGATTCTGAACAAGTCATTAAATCTCTTTAGGTCTCAATTTCCTTATGTAGAAAATGAAAACATTGTACTAAAAGAACTTGTGGGATAGTAGAAAAAATTAAAAAAACTAATTTTGATTCAGGGATTAAATCCTACCTATGACTTTAAGTAAATCAACCTACTTGGGCTTAGTTTTCTCATCTTTAAAGGGGATTAAAAATAATAATAATAATAATAATAGCTAACATTAACTTGGGCTTAGTTTTCTCATCTTTAAAGGGGATTAAAAATAATAATAATAATAATAATAATAATAATAGCTAACATTATGTAACACCTCTCTGCCAGACACTCTTAAGTGCTTTACAATTATTCAACTTAGGTCTTTCTGATTTCCAGTAATAGAGCACTACACCACATTCCTGCCCCTGATGGCCTCTCAGGTCCCTTTATAACTCTACATCTCAGGAAATGAAGTTAAGATCCTTTAAATTTTAACATTTTAGCTAATTTTTAATTGCTATAAATTACAATACTATATCAAGGATTTGTTTATCCTATAAGATAAGCCATGCATCCTGTGCAAATAAGGGTCAATACATGATGTAGATGTTATACAGGTATTCTATTCTACATATGATATTTTATTTTGTCTTCATCATGTCTATTTTAACAGAGGAAAAATGTTAAAGCTCATCAGCTTTCATCTATTCACAAAAAAAGAGTTCCTCTTGATCAAGCATCTTTTGACTCTTCCTTTCTCTGTCTTAGTCTTATTAACCATCAGTATTTACTTGGACTTGTCAACCTTTCAACTTCTGAACAAGGTGTTCTGCTTCAAAAAAATATTTATTTGGATTTCTGCCCAGTGATAAATGAATAAACAGATGTCAGGAGCCAGCCTGGGTAGGAGAGCAATGCTGAAAACTGATCTGACCGGCAGACAAAGAGGGGGACCCTTGGAAGTTCAGTTTTACAAAACACTTCCCTCTGTTTCTTTAAACTGAAACCCTGTTGGGAAAGGGCCATAGAGGCCAAATGTGTTGGGGCCAGATTTTCTATTAAGATTCATTAATTGGAACCATCCTTTCTCATCAGTATCAGCTCAGTCAACCCAAAAGGAGGCAAATCACAAGGCGTTATCAAAAGGATAGCAATCTTAATATCTCTAAGCATTGTAAAAAATAAACAGCTGCCAAGATGTTTAAATAATTCCACTTGGAAAGACTTAACCATGGCAATATGAATGATTTTCCCCCTGACCTCTCCAATTAGTCCTTCCAAATCTTTGTAACTATTGCCATTATAAAGGCTTTCAATTTGTACACTGCTAGGGGAAAGGCAAGTTTTGACTTTTAAAAAAAGGAAGTAAATTAGAGCCTTAATCTGTACACTGACCGAAGTAACAATTTGAAGAGACCACAAGCAGGAGTCAACCTTCAGGTGTAAATGTATTACATAAAGCAAATTTATTGGAATACTTAGTAAAGATACTAGATCACAATATTTTTGATTTTACAAACCTTGAAGGTCGTGGTCTTTAGGAAAATTGTGTAATAGTTCAAATATAATGCCAAAAGAATGATGACAAAATTCTTGGTGATATTGACTGCCTTTGTTGATAATAGACTCTATTTGGTACAACCCTTTTCCTTTGAGACAAAGGCCAGCTAGTAATATCACACCCAGATTTACAAGAATGTTCGATTTCAAAATGAATGCGCCCTAATTCCACACTGTAAATAAGAGTGTGTGCATGCAAATGTTCAATTAGGGAATGGAGTGGGGGAGAGGGGGCTTTAAAATATAAAGCCCACATCCACTTGCTTAATTCAAAATGCATCCACCAGCATCCATTGTAATAACAACCCCAAATTTCAATGTACTCCCCTTCAGTCCAAATGTAGTTTCGTAATGCAAAACTCCATAAGCAGAAAGTTGCTGCCACCTACAGGCTTAATTGAATATTAAAATGTTGGGGGGGGAAAGAAGTGAAAGGAAGGGAAGGGAAGGGAAAGGAAAGGAAAGGAAAAAAAGGGAAGAGTAGGGAAGGGAAAGGAAGAGAAAAGAAGAAAAGAGGAGAGGAGAGGAGGGAAGAGGAGGAAGATGAAGGGAAGGGAGGGGAGAGAAAGGGAGGGGCAAGAAAAATAGCTCCAAAAATCAGACAACAATGAACAATAACTCAAATCTTAGTCTTCCCTGTTCATGTCATTACTAGGGCATGTTTGTGTAATTTTATAAGGTTTCCTTTCCTAAGGAATCATTACTAAAATATGGACAGATTCCATGGTACCAAATGTTTTCAACAGAGTATAATTTTAATATCTTGTTTTACATATATATATATATATATATCATGACAATTGTAGACTCCCTATCTTTATTTTTCATGGAAATCTATTTCATGATTAAAATAACTTTTCATACATAAATCATCCAATGTAATTAGTCTCAAAATACTTCTTATCAGTTACCATTAAAATGTATACATCTAAAAATTTCAAATGGAGCTCCTGTCTCTTCTTTGACTTGCTTTCATTTTCTCTCTGTTCATACATAACATATGTATATATATGTATATGTCTGTGTGTATATATGGGTTTGTATATACATACATATACGCACTGAATCTGTGAGCTTACTACTATATAAAGAGTACCCAATGAGGAACTTTACCTTACCAATGCAGATTGGCACCTTTTTCATAAGGAAATTACCTATATTATAAAAAAGACATAAAGTAAAGCCAAAAGCCCAATTGAAACCCTTCTCTTTTGTAATAAAATAAACATATGTAAAAAAATTTTAAGTAGATTTTCTTCCACACTTATACTAATTGAACTCTCATCATTTTGCTATTCTTCCACTGTCTGTCAACTTTGGACTGCTCCTGTACACATTCCTTCAGTAGTTTCCACATCAAATTGGCTTCTTTTGACAAGTTCAACACAATTTCTCTTCTCTTTGCCTAAAGATACAGCCAAGCAAATTTTAAAAATAGGCTTCATGTTTTCCATCCACCAGAAACAAATCTGCTCAAGATTATGCAAATCCGAATTTATCTGGCAATTTGGTGGATGGCACAATGTAGAATGCAATTCAACTTGCTGCTGCTGTAGTTGCTGCTGTTTTTCTGGAATCAAGTATAGAAAGATATGTTTGTAAGCCTGATTCTCTTGTCTTCATTTAGGACTAATTCCTATATGGGAACTGAACCAGAGTGAAGACTAAGGAATTATTATTAATAATCTGATCAGATACAGCACAAAAGACCAACAAGGCAATCCAAAGTAGATATTTAATTTACCTATAGCTACACTTTGGGTTTTCAAATCATGCATGCCAACATCCACAAAGATAAAGCCTTGAAAAACAAAGGGAGAGAGAGATATACCATAAATATCATCTCTATTTCTAAAAAGATACCTTTAAACATTTACTTTCTGGATTAATTTCTGTATTAATTGTCTCTCCCAGGGAGATTTTCAGGATAAACTATTGTCAGCATAAACTATTATGCCATAATGGTTTTATTTATGTGCCTTCCTACCTCCCAAGGTGGTTGTGAAGATGAAATGAGATAATATTTGTAAAGTGTTTAGCACAATGCCTGCCACATAGTGCTATATAAAAGTTATTATTATTATCATGATCACTATTATTATGAAAATGTCTTCCTTTATAACCTTAGTATTTTTAAAGGCTACCGTATTGTCTATGCTCTAGCAAAGCTGCATTGTTTATTATCTTCTGAAATAATGGCCATTATTTTACCATTTCTACACCTTTTCAATTCTAGGAATTAGCAGATGACCAGAACCAAGAGATACAGACCCATACTTGTTGGGACTGCCTCGACTCTTTCTGTATTCTTACACTTAACATAGTACCCAACATGTAGTAATAAATGTTGATTGATTGGTTGAATTCAGATAGACAACTGTTCTTAGACTTGAAGCTTTAGAAACTAGCAGACTTTAGAGGCTTGTGACTGAGGTGATAAGCCTAAGGTCACACAGGCAATAATCAAAAAGCAGAGCTTGAATCTAAGAGTCCCTTATTCTTGAGAGCAAATCTCTACCCACTCCACCATACTGCCTCTCAGCCAGACAATATACAAATACATTACCCCACAATATGTGAATAGTTCAACCAAACTAATCCATCTACTATTACCTTTTATGACATTCAAAACCAACTTTTTCACCTTTGAACAATCTGTATCTTAATGCTGAATTATACCCATTCTTCACCTCTACCAAATAGAAATCTTAGGTTTCTTCAAAGCAGAGTTTAGAAGTAGCCTCCTTCCAGATACTTTCCATGATCCCTTTAGGGGGCAGTGTATTCTCCCTCCATGAAAGAATTTTGTATTTACTTGTCTGTATAAACATTGTTCCCTGCCTCCACTGCCACAGTCCCCTCTCTTCCCTTAAAATGTGAGCACTTTGAGAGCAGGTACATTTCCTCTTTGTCTTTGAATCCCTAGTACATAGAATAATCACTGAGATGTAGCAAATGCTTTATATATGTATATATATAAAAATGTTTGTTGGACTGAATTGAAGATTCACAGACTTTAAGAATCAAATGAGATCATTTTGTTATTTAATAATCTCCATCATGTCCTCTCTTCATGACCCCATTTGGGATTTTCTTAGCAAATATATTGGAGTGGTTTGCCATTTAGTTGTCCAGATTATTTTACAGATGAGGAAACTGAGGCAAGAAGGGTTAACTGCCCACGGTCACACAAATAGTAAGTTTCTGAGGCCAGATTTGAACCTTTAAATGTCCCCCAAAAGGGATCATTACTAAGCATTTAATTAAACCTGATTATTATATAAATGAATAATCTGAAACCCAGAGTACTTAAGTATTTAAGTATTTAGTAATTCCTTGATCTTATTCATCTAGTTAGTACTGAATTTCTTCCTAAACTTTATTCTACAACAAGCTAAGACCTCCTAGCCTCATTTTAAGTAAAATAAAAATAAAATTGAGAAGAAATTTAGTAATTCATAAGTTTAAATAAAAATACATCCAAATCTTCACTTATGTCTAGGTACTGCTTATAACTAGGAAAAGTTTTTTTAAAACTCTTTTCAAAAGAAAAGTCATGTCCATGGTCTATCCTTCCCATAGGAATCTCCTAAGATTCTATTATAAAACTTCTTTCCATATTTTTCTATTGGTAATCTCAATTCCAAGATGACTCCTAAATCTTTATATTTAGTTCTAACCTTTCTCCTAAATTCCTATCCCACATGAACAGCACCTATTGTGCAGTTTCACACTGGATTCACTGCAGGCATCTCAAACTTTTGGTGTCCAAAGCAGAACTCATTATCTCTCCCCAAAAAAAGCAAACCCTCCTCTCTAATTACCCATTTTCCATCAAAGATGCCATCATCTTTATAGTCATCTAAATTCACAATATCAGAGTCTTCCTCTCTTCCCTCTCTTTCATCCCTATTGTCCAATCAGTTGTCAAGCTATGTAGAGTCTACCACCACAATATTTCTTTCATTCATCCCCTTCTCTCAACACTCACATCCCCTATCCCTTGGATTACTGTCATAATCTCCTAATCAGTTTTTCTGCCTTGGGTACATCCTCTCTCAAAACTGATATTTCTAAAACACGATTCTGATTTCATTCCCCTGTTTAAGAAGCCTCTCTATTGCCTGATAGTCAGATTCAAACACCTCTGTTTAGTATTTTCAGTCTTTCATAATTAGGCTATAGTTTACCTTTCTGGGATTATTGTATATTACTCCTTCATTCACTCTCTCTCTATATATATATAACATTCTTTCTTCTTTCTTCATGGTTTTGCATAGACTGTGTGATCATCCTCTCACTTGGAAGGGAAATGTCACTTCCTACACAAGATTTATCCTTATCTTCCTCTATCAGCCCTCTCTAGTATTTTTCTCTTCTTCCTCATAGTGTTGAACTTGGAGACAGGAAAGCCTATATTTAAAGCTGGCCTCAGACAGCTACATGACCATGAAAGTCATATAATCATTATCTGCCTTAGTTTCTTCATGGTATCTACTTCTCAGGATTGATGTAAGGAACAAATGAGTTTGCTTTGCAAACCTTTAAGTTATCTATAAAAGCTATTACTATGCAATTATTTTCTATTTACTTTACATATAAGTAATGTATTTAAGAATTATATAAAATCATGTATGTAAGAAGAAGGAGCTAAGTGGTTCAGAGGACGAAGCCTTAGGCCTGGATTCAGAAAGAAAGAAATTCAAACCTGGCCTTAGACATTCACTAGCTATGTTAGCCTGGACAAGTCACTTAACCACTGTTTGCCTTAATCTACTGGAGAAGGAAACTACCTTGCCAAGAAAACTCCATGATCAGTATTGGCATGCTATAGTTCACAGGATTACAAAGAACTAGACACAACTGAACGTCTGAATAACAATGTATATAAGTAAAGAGCAAATAAGTATACAAATAAGTAAAATATGTATTTATTTATGTAGTTTGTTTTATCTGAAAGAATGCATGCTTCTTGAGGGCAAGGACTATTTCATTTTTGTCTGTCTCAATAATAAGTATAGAACTGAACACATAATAGTTTCTTAATAAATGTTTACTGATCAAGTGATGAATTTGAAATGTTTCATATTAGCTTTTATAAGTCAGATTACTTTAAGCTAAGTTCCTAAGTAAAAGTCTCTAGTTTTCCTAGTAGAACAAGACTAAGTATTTCTGACTAAAAATATAGAAAGTTGGAGGAAATGAAGAACTCAGAGGAGAATACTATACTGAAGAAAAAAGTTTTAGAGGAAGTGATCTGACTTATTAAGTGGGATCCCTATGAGTCCTTATGATATATTTCTTTAACACTTCCCCAAAGTCTGAAGATACACTCGGTAACACTTTATAATCCAATCAGTTGTTTTTGTTTGCTTCTTAATTAGCAGCTTTCTATAAAGAAATAAAGCTTGGCTAGAGATAATTCCATATTACAAGACTTTACAGTTGTTTGAACACCTCTTTCTGAAAATATCCACCTGTAATAGGGAATGAACTCGACATTTCATGAACAACAATAAAAAAAAAATCAAAGAGCTTCAGGGGATTTAGTAATGGAGCTATGACAGCCTAAAGAATAAACAGAATGTGAGTTGACAGCTGTAAAGAACTTAGACTCTGAGTTTACAGTCTGTTGCTTGATGAAAGGGGCCAATATTAAAGAAATTGGGGTTTTAAAAACAATGACTATTCCTTCTTCACATAGACATTCTTCAATCAGACAACCCACTTAAGATTATTTCTGGAAATTGAATCGTCTCCCCCAAATTACATGTTTATGTGATCCTTAAATGAGACTTCCCAAAAAATAGGTTGCAATTTTGTTTAAAAGCTACCCAGCATTTTTAGTTTTCTCTATACTTTATTATTTCCTGCGAATGTAATAGATGGTATTGTGCATGAGTAAGTACCACTAATTTGAGATTTGGTTTCCAGACTAGCAATTAGATCAATTTAGGACCATATAACCAGATTGTGAATTTACTATTGATGATGGGAATATAAAATGGTTTTATTAAAACATACCACCAGAGCTATGTAACACACTTCAAGGGCCTTGCCAATTTGGTACAAAATACCATATCAACAGGTATTAAAGCAAAGTTATGTTTAAAAATTATTCTGAATAAAAAATTTAATATCTATCAAGTTTCAGTTATTCATGTTAATTAATCAATTGCCAAATTTCAGAATTGAAAGAAATCTTAGGTGCCATCTGTTTCAATCTCTGCCACATTAAGAATTCCTTCTGTCATATACCTGATAAAAAGTCATCCAGTCATTGTTTAGTAAGGCATGAGCAGAGTACAACATAATACTAACTAGGAATTATGTAGGAGATGTGATATAAAACAGGTCATCAAATGTATAATCTTTGTTCTAAGGAAAGGTTCTATCATGGAGAGAGGGAAGAAGTAGAATGTAAAAACAATAAGCCTCCATAAAACATCTTTATTAGATAAGATTAGGAGTTTGGACCACATAATCTCATAGACATTATTCAGTTTTTAAGCCGATATGAACCATTTGAGTTTTGTGAAAATAAATATTAATAGATCTTTTTAATTGTTTCTATTAATTTGCATATGCAAGTAGTGTGGGGGAAAAAAACACCTTCTTATATATTTGACTAGTAACTAGCTCATTAAATTGATGATAGCATTCGCTATGAAGATTTTAATCCAATCAAGCAACAAATCAAAGTTTAAAAGTAGTCATAGTTAAAATGATGGAAGAATGAAGGGAATGCCCAAGATGCTTGCTTGGTAACTTAGAATTTGGGGCTAGGGCATATCTCTACCCAAGAGAAAACAGGAAAAAGTTTATCAAAACATAGGAAAAGAGTCATTTGGTTCAGAGCTGGTAGGAAACAGGTTTAAAATATTGCAGACATTGTCAAATGCAGCAGATGTCAGTTTTGCTTGGTTGTCATCTTTTTTACAAAGCAGCATCTGTTGAAGTGTTATTGAGAAATAATTGTAATGTAAAAAGAGTACTGACATTTAAAAAAAACTGTTTCCATTACATCTTTGACAGAAATGGCAAATGGACAATAACTTGTGCCTAGGACTAAACAAGAGGAGGAGAGCTAGTTTTTGATAAATTGTAAGGTTCCCAAGTTTCTCTCTTTAACAAAAGTTCATCTTTTTAATATTAATATTCCAATAATAAATAGCTATGAGTAATGGAGTAATATAGTCTCCAAGGAATCAAAGTTAAGTATCACTTAAAGGGCAATGAAAAGACATAGGATAGGTGTGGACAGGCTGCCAGTATAAATTATCTTACATTTCAACTAAAAAAAAACAAAAAAAAAAGATGATTAAAAGAATATAAGCTAGTTACATAGTGACAAATAAGAATAATTTATGGTTGGTCATGTGCTCTACTAGCACCTTTAAGAAGTGAAGGAAACATGAAGCAGGTCCCCAACATATGAGTTAAATGCCTCAATTGCAAATTTATGAAAGGACATGAATAGTAGTAAGACAGCATAGACTGGATTGAATAGCTACAGAGCTATTGGTTGAATTGATTGATTGAAGAGCTACAGAGAATACTGATAATGATAAGATAACTGATTCATTGTAGTATTAAGATACTATTATAAGAAAGAAACCACCATCTCACAAGGCAATCCATTCCATTTTGGGAGAGTGTTGTTATAAAGTCTTATTTTGTAACAGCCATGCCCCTATTGATAAATAATCAAAAGATATGAACTATGCCCAAAGGACTATAAAATCATTCATATACTTTGACCTAACAATACCACTACCAGGCATGAATCACAAAAGAGATTTAAAAAAAAAAGAAAAGTACATACATGTACAAAGCTATTTATGGCAGCTGTCTTTTCAGGGCAAAAAAAAAATTGGAAACTGAGGGGATGTCCATCAATTGAAATGTCTGAATAAATTGTGGTATGTAATTATGTAATTAGTCCATGTAAAATGATGAGCAGAATACTCTCAGAAAACCTAGAAAGTCCTCCATGAACTCAAGCAAAGTGAAATGAACCGTGTGGAAAGTAATAGCAATGTTCTGGGATGGTCAGTGAATGACTTTGCTATTCTCAGCAATACAATGATCCATGATTACTCTGTCTGAAGTACTTATGATGAAAAATCCTATCCATACCCAGAGAAATACATAGTTGTATTTGAATACAGATTAAAGCATATTCTCTCCCTGTCCCTATGCCTGTCCATGTCCCTTTCCCCCTCCCTCTACTCCTCTCCCTTCCCCTACCCTCTCCCTCTTTCCCTCCTTCTCTCCTCTCCCTCTTCTTCTCCCTCTACCTCATTCCTTCTCCTCCCCACTTCCCTCCTTCCCTCCTTCCCTCTTTTTTCCCCTCTTTTCCTCTCTCTCTCTCTCTCTGTTTCTGTGTGTGTGTGTGTGTGTCTTTCTCTCTGTTGTCTGTCTTTATTTTTCTTGAGGGTTTTTTAAGGGGGAAAAACTGTTTTCTTTCACAACATGACTCTTATGTAAATATTTTCCATAACTTCACATATGCTTTCTTAATGAAGGCTGGGGGTGAGCATAAGGGAGAGAATCTGAAACTCAACGTTTTAAAAACAAATGTAAAAAAAATTGTTTTGAATGTAACTGGGGAAAAAAATTTTAATTCTCATTTTGTTTTGGTTTTTTCTTTATAGTAAGCTTAAATCGGTTTCTTTGTGATTTCCAACCACTGCTACTAATTATTTCCTCTCAAGTCAAGAGGAAAAAGTTCAATTCCATGTACCTGTGATGGCTCTTCAAATATTTATACACACATCATGTTTCCCCTAAATCTTTTCTTCAGGCGAAAGATCTTCAGTTCTTTCAAAAAATTATAACATGAACCTAAAACTCCTCGCCATCTTAATTATCCTGCTCTAGTCATCTCCAGCTTGTCATCATCATCATCACAGTTAACATTTATACATGATACTTAGTGACTTGTAAAATGCTTTACATGTATTATCTCATTTGATTTGATCTTTACAATAAACCTATGAGGGAAGTACTATTATTGTCTATTTTATAGATAAGAAAAATTAGTCTGGAAGGTAAAGTGTCTTGCTCAATTTCATACAGAGAATATTTGGGGCAGAATTTGAACAAAGGTCTTCCTGACTTCAAGTTTGGTGATTTATCTACTACGCCACCTAGTTTCTCAATTACTTTCCTAAAATGTGGTTCTTCGGGCTTAAAATCCAAAGACAGCTAGGTGATGCAGTTGATAGAACACTGAATCTGTGTCAGGATAACTGAGTTCACATTCCACCTCAGACATTTATTATCTGAGTAATTCTGAGCAAGTCATTAAAGCCCTGTGTTTCATTTTCCTCATCTTTTGTGTGGGAATAATTATAACACATAGCTTTTAGAATAAAGGATATAATATTTGTAATGTGCATTACAAACTTAAAAGAAATTTATAAATTCTAGGTATTATTGTTGATTCTTGTTCCCATTATTATTGTTGTTGTTGTTACTAAATGTAGTTTGACCAGGGTACACTAACATGAAACTATCATCTCCTTAGTAATAAGCATTTTGCCTTCTAAATGAAGTCTGGTCAAATTAGTTATTTTCTGGCCACTATATTACATTATTGACCCATATTGGGCTTATAATCCACTAACATCACAACATATTTTTCAAGGAACTGCTTTCTCAGCATCTCTCACTTTCACACTCTCAACATCGTTTACTTGCAAGTTAATTTTCCAAACTCAAGTTTACTAGATATTCATCTCTATCAATTTCACCCTGTGAAACATACCATCTAACTTCTGACAGAAAAATGGTGAACTCAGGGTATAGACTGAGGCATATATTTTTTGGTCATGGTTAGTGAGGGAATGGTTTTTTTTTCTCAGTTATATATATATTTGTTCAGAAAAATAGGGGGATATTTTTTCCATTTTAGAGAAAACATAGGTTTTCGTCAATTAAAAAAAATGAAATCAAAATTTTAGAAATCATTAATAAATAAATTGAATACAAAAACTAATAAATTTCATTGTTTTATTAGCCTATCACTATAATTTGTTAAGATCCTAAATCTGATTTCCAAGTTAGCTAACCTTTCCAGTTTTGTGACATCTATAAATATGAAAAGCAAGATATTTATGCACTTAACCAAATAATTAGTAAATATATTAGACATAATAGATCCTTGGAGCATTCCACTCACTTTTATCTTATTTGAGATATTTTTTTAAATGGTTAGCACAGTGCCTAGCGCTAATAGATACTGTATAAATATTTACTCCCTCACTTTCTTCTCCCCAGTTAGAGTTTTCATTTTAAAATGACGTTGAGTAGTTAAGGAATAACTTCAAAACCTGACCCCAACATGTCTTTTTTTATATCTTTTATTCCTCTCCCACTACATCTCCTACTATCTGGTAGGATAGTAAAATTATTTGCTGTTCCTATAGCAAAAAATCTCCACTGCAGGCATTCTGACTGTTTATTGTCCAGGTTTAAAATGCTCTCTGTCTTAATTTTCTAACTTCTCTGCCCTTCTTCAAATCCCAACTAAAATCCCATTTGATGCAGAAAAACCTGTCTCAATCCTCTTTAATTATAGTATCTTCCCATTGTTAATTATTTCCCACTTATTTTTCAAATATCTTGTTTCTATATTATTGCTTGTATGTTGTCTCCTCCACTAGACATAAGCTCTTTGAGTGCAGGAACTGTCTTTTGCCTTTTTTATTATTCTTAGCACTTAGCAAAGTGCCTGATAGAGTAGGCACTTAACAAAATGTTTTCTGATTAACTTATCACCCAATTTTGGATTTAACCATTTCAACCACTTCTGAATCCACCTCAATATGCTTTTACCTAGCTATCTCTCCATTTCATCCAAAAGAATAGAATGAAAAGTTTTGCCAAATACTTTGCTAAAAATATGTTTAAACTGTCTCTAAGATTCCTTTGATCTACAGACTAAATATATAAAAGAATAGATAAGGTAGTCTAATATGACTGTTCTTGGCAATGCCATGCTGATTCTTCATGATAACTACTTCCTTTTCTAAATGTTCACCAACAATGCCTTAAAAAAATTCAAGAATTTTGCGAAGAATCTAAAGCAATTTATGTAAATGTTTTGCATAATTTCACATGTGGTTTCTTAATTGTGGGTTAAGATAAGCAAGAGAATCTTGAAATCAAAAATTTTAAGAACAAATGTAAAAAAATTGTTTTGAATGTAATTAAGAAAAATATTAAATAAATAAATCAAATACTAAACTGCAAAAAAAAATCCAATCCAAATTCTATAACATATATTTATCAATCTCTACATTTTTTTAAAGACAATTTTGAAAATCAGAAAAACTTTAGTCCATCTCTAAATCTATGGAATTTCTCTGAGATCTTTCAAAGAACCCTGAGTTAGTCATCACAACTGTTTTGCAAAGAAGTAACCAACATTATGTTATGTTGATTAATAAAGAGAAAATAAAGATCAGTAAAACAGACTAGTTAAACATGAATCAAAAATAATCAAAGTAAGTATCCCAGTATTTGGTAAACTTAAGAATATAAAATATTCAAAAATGATTCCTTATATTGATAAGAATTTCTGGGAAAAGCAGAAAATGACTTGCCAGAAAATAGGTTTAGATCAGCACCTCACACTATATGCAAGTTCCAAGTGCATATGCAATTTAAAAATAAAAAACCATATCACTAAAAATAATTAGGAGAGAATAGAAAGATATCTTTCACACACAAAAACTGCTGTGAAAAGAATTCTTTACTAAAAAGCATATAGGAAAAACAATAGTATAGAAAATAGATAATTTTGACTATGTGAAATGTAAAAGTTTTATCACAGACACATATTTATATGTATACACACAAAAAAAAATCAGCCAATCAATCCATCCAAGATAAAAAAGTGCATCAAATATCTCTTATAAAAGCCTAACACACAAGATATGTAGCAAATTAACCTGAAACCAAGATCCATTTCCCCCAATATTTAAGTGTCAAATGATAAGAACAAAATTATCAAAAGAAAAATTATCAACAATCACATGAAAATTTTCTAAAAATCACTAATGAAATTGTTTTCTAGTTTCACTTCACATAAAGAAAAATAACAAATATGACAAAAAAACAGAATTAATCAACATTTAGGAGGATACAGGGAAACTAGAACTAATACACTGTTACTGGGTATCGAATTGTTAAATTAATCCAATAATTTGGGAAAACAAATGAGAATTATTTGAGAAAAGTCACTAAACTATTTATAAGGGAATGTTTACTCGGACCATGTGAAGACCATGTGAACAATTTGTTTTGTCAGCCATGAAGGGAGCTGAAGTAGGCACTGTGCTTAGAACTTGGTCAGACATCAAAGATGACAAGTTCATTTACTGCATCCCAAGCCAACACCAGTCATCTGACTTTTACCTTGCCACTCGATTTTGATAACTCTGGAAGAGGGAGTAAAGCTAATGACTTTGTGTAACTCTGTCACACTTAAATCCAATTCATGCACAAGTCAAGACATAACCCCATAATTTCACTGGTCTAAACAAAAGGTAAACAACAACTTGTTCTATCCCCATTAGAATGAAAGTTCTTCAGGAATAAGAATTTTTTCACCCTATATTTGTATCTTTGATACTTAATCCAGCCAGTATCTGGAACATAGTCAATATGCTGGAACATAGTAGAATATCAGGCTGTAAATTGGAAGAATTAAGTTTACATCTGATTTCAGATATTTATTAGCTATGTAACTGTACATAAGTCATTTAGCTACTATTTGTCTCAGTTTCCTCACCTTTACAGGTGGATGGGGATAGCAATAGCACCTAACTTTCCAGGGCTTTGTGAAGATCAAATGTTAGCTATTATTAATATTAATTTATGCTTGATGATTTTGTTGTATTGATGATAGAAAGCATATGCTTTGTAACTTGACTCAGATGATTAGAATTTACTATCACCACCTGATGTGGATATATTGAGATATTTGGAATGAAGTGAATAATACTTTATAAAAGAAAATTAATAATGTGACAGCTTCATTGAGCTATGAAAAAAATAGCTATTTTGTACGTGCTGAATAAAGAATTATTTATCTATAGTAAATGTTGTGGGATGGAACTTTAAAACATAGGGAAAATGCTAAAAATGTGAATGAATTATTCCAAAGTCAACAATAATGATAATTGAATGTCATATCTACCTCTACTATAGTCATTGGATGACTATAGAAATAGACACTAAAATCTAATGCTAGCTCTTTCCATCAGAATTCATAACATTTAAAAGTTTGAGGAATGTACTAAAGCTATCATTTCTCAAATTTGGAAACAATCCATTTCTAGCTCCAAAACATTAAGGTCTTAGGCTGTTGTCTGTCAGGTTCTGGGGAATAGCCATACCAAATAATAATTAGCTATATAACTCCCATATAAGAGCTCTCAGCAGTATAAGCTGAACTTTACTAAGACAACAGAAGATCGTTATATTGAATTTTAATTACATGAAACTGCTTATCTGGATGACCTTAGTAAAAATTAATTTTATACAGATGTAATTCACTTTATGAAGTAGACACATTCTTGAAAACTATATAATTGAATTTTTATAAATTGAATGATCCTCTCCTACACCCACCCACTCTATCATCACTGCCATTACCACCAAATACCACTAACTGACACTGGGAAAACCAAAATGCTTTATTCTGATTTTTATCAATTTTAAATTAGAAGAAACTTATAATAATTTAGATTTTGTTCTCACTACCATCAACTTCTATTATGAAATAAATGATTTATAAACACTGGCAGGATCATTGCTTAAAGAATGTGATAAAAAAATTTTTTTTGAAAAGCAAACTAAAATGCTGATGCTTATAAGAAAGACAACATCCCTCCACCTTTAGGCTAACTGAATACATATTATAATGAGGTTCTTTTCTATATTTGTATAAACAGCTCTCTGTAATATGGCTTCTGACTTCAACATGCAACTGAAATTGGTCTATTCCAAATTGTCAGGGATTTCTAGTGGCCAAATCCAAAGGCCTCTTCTTAATAGTCATTCTCCTTGGGGGTTTTTTTTGTTGTTGTTTTGGGGGTTTTTTTGGGGGGGGGAATCTTCGACACTTCTATGCTTTCCTGAAAATTATCCTTCTGTGTTTCTGTGATACTTATTTTTCCTAATTCTCCTATTTATGATTGCTCTTTCTCATTTTCTTTCATTGTATGACTACCTGTCTCATGCTCCTAAACTACGGTTGTACTCCAAGGCTTTTTCTAAGTGTTTTTTTTTTCCTTTTCTCTCTCTAATCTCTCATTTAGTAACTTCGTCATCTATGGTTTCTATGTAGAATATCCCAAATCTATATATCTAACTCTAGCCTCTCTCCTGACTTGTAGTCCAATATCAAAAAGCACATAATGGACTTTGAATTGGGATATCCTTTATGCTTCTTAAATGTAACATGCTCAAAATTATCTTCCCCCCAAAAAATTATATCTTTTCCAAACTTTCATGTTTCTTTTAGAGGCACCAGCATACTTCCAATCATCTTGGATCATATGTTCTACTTCTCTGTCTAATTCACATAACTAATCAAGTTCCAGATCTTACCAATTGTATCTTCACAGCTATTTCCTATATGTTCCATTCTATTTATGTAGCCATGGCCTTAGTTCAAATTCTTATCACCTTTTGCCTGTATTACTGCAACAGCTTCCCAAGCTTCTCTTACTCAAGTATCTCACATATACCCACACTTCTAACAAAAGTTTTCTTCTAAAGTATAGCTCTCATCATTCCATATAATCAATAAACTTTAGTGGCTCCCTATTATCTCCAGGGCAAAAAAAATATACTCCTTTATCATTCTAAATTCTTCACCACCTGGTCTGATCTAAGCTATTCAACCAACCTGGGCTTCTTTGCTACTTTTCACATGTGCTATCCCTCACTTCGTCTTCTCTATTGTCTTTCCATTGGCTTTCCACATACCTGGAATATATTTCCCTATAACCTCCACTGGTTTCCATCAATTCTTAGCTCAAAGACCACTTCTAATAGAGGCCCTTTTTTGGGTTCCTCATCATTAGTCACTAGTCTGAGGCTCACCCAAGGTTACCATATATGTTTTATATATATATATATATATATATATATATATATATATATATATATATACCTATATGTGTATGTCTTTTTTCCTGTTTCACTGTAAGGGCAAGGACTGTTTCTTCTTTCCTTTTTGTCTTTGCATCTCTGGAGTCCAGCACAGTGATTAGCACATTGCTTAATAAATGACTGACATGTATGTATGTTTATGTGTGTATATATATATACACATATATATATATACACACATATGTGTCTATAATATGTATGTGTGTGGCTGGAGAGAGTGGAGAGGGAAGGATGTAATTTTTCTAAGATATTATGTTGGTCAACAGATCCATCTCATAAAGGGTCTCTTTCAAAGTAAGAATTCATTCTTAGCCACCAAAATTCCCACTGATTTCAGTCATACCAACTCATGACCTGTTCTGCTCTCTTCTCATTTGATCACACTTTTTCTTATGCAATCCACTTCAAACCATGGGGTGTGTATTAAGCAATTGGGAGTATTTTTTGGCTACAATCATCTATGACTAAGAGATTTACAGATCTTTAAGAAATATTTGAAGAATTCTGTGTCAATTGGGTTATCATATTCAATTTTCAAAAAAATTGATCAGTTTTGTAATTTAATTTTTTTTTCATTTTCCCACTTGAACATAGCAATCATAGTATAGTGCAAAGAGTACTGAAGTTGGGATGAAGAGAAACTTGAGTATGAAATATGGAACTTGAACAAATGACTTAAACTCTTTTAGTATTGTTTCCTTATCTGTAAAATGATGATGATTCTGTTTAATTCCAAAAAAACAATTACAAGTTTTACTACATTTCAGGCATATAGGTGCTAAGGACATAGAAGCAAAAATAAAAATACTCTCTGGCTTCCTAAAGTGTAATTGCATTCTACTGAGATTAAATAATGCTAATATCTAAAGTATACATCATGCCTGGCTGCTGTGATGATCAAAAGATATAGTATGGTAAAGTATTTTTGTAAACTTGAAAGTATTATATAAATATTGTATAAATATTAGCTATTGTATTATTACTAACTTTATTTGATGGGTTGTTAATTTCTGAACTATTAGATACTTATATCATGTTTTACTGAGAGAGTACTAGTAGTCAAGCTGCCTTATATCACAATGGTACAAAGTGAATGTCTCTTTAATTCAAGGATCATTATTAAGCACCTAATATGTACAAAATAACCCATGTGACAAAAAATAGTTCAAGAAACATAGTTTCTGGGAAATGAATCATTGTATTAATTATTGCTAGCAGATAATAAAAAGTCAGTGGCACTCTTGAATGCCAAAGACCCTTCCTGGAATCTACTCAAAGCTTATATGTCCTTGGAAGAGTACGTGTTTCTGAGGGTTGCAATTAATTCTGGATGGCTAAAAATTAATGAGCAGAATGAATATTACAATGAAAAGTGGGCTTATTCTAGTGAGGGGCTGAGGAACATGACTCTGATCACTCTATCTTGGACAGAGACATCTCTTATCCAGACTACTCACAACTGGGGCAATCAATACAAAAAGGGATCAACCTCTACTCAAATCTGGCTGAAACACAGTGGGCCAGAATTCACCTTACATTAAATTCTTTGTAAGATTCTCTGGTTGGGTGAGGTCTCCCATCCAGACTGAAAAGCATGTACCCCATGGATTTGTGTAGTCTCACCCATCAACAATGTCTTTCAAACACTGAACAATCTACAGGCTTCTAATTCAATAATCAATTATTAATATGAGAGAAATAGTCATTTCTCTTATCCACAAGGCATCAGGAAAAAAATATAAAAACTAATTTTGTTTCTGTATTCAAGGAGCATAGAATCAAGTAGAAAAACTTATATTTTCTCTTGCTATCCCAAGACTTGGCACAATTTTGTACTGTACTTAATAAATGTTTGTTAAAATGATTCTAACTGACCTCTTCATATGCACTCATTTCTATCTATTCTCTACACCAAGGTACAAGTCCCAAAGCAACAGCTCTTAGTTACCATGTTTACTTTTAAATAAGGTAAAACTTGAAACCAACATTAAATTTAAAAGACAGACATTGATTTGTCACCTATTTTTTTATTTTAGTCACCTATAGAATTTATATTGTCAGAGCCAATTTAACTCTGAATAGAAATGAGTAATCATATTAACAGCTGCTTAATATTCAAGGATGTTATGGGGCTCCAATGAGGTAATAGATATAAAGTATTTTGCAAATCTGAAAGAACTATATAAATGTCAATTGTTATTATTATTAGCCTACACTCATAATACAATTTGGAGGTGGCATTATGCCCTGACCCTTTTACTATACTCCTGATGAGCTCAAGCAACATTTATGGAGGAATACAGAAATGTGATAGTAAACATTTAACAATCAGGATTTCTAGGAATTGGTGGTAGAAGAACATATAAACACACATTTAAGTTGAATCTGAATCATTTATACTTTCTCAAATCTAGACAACCAATGAAGAAACACTAGATTTGTTAAGCCCTGATTTGTTAACCATTTTTATTTCTGAAGCGTAAATGCTCACATTGAAAATTTAATAATTGACTAGACCTGATTAGAGCTGGCCCCAGTACACCTTCTTGTTTACATTGCTAAAGTAGAATCACTTCAGTGATTGACTGAATTACTTCTGAACATAACTCTTTATTCAGAGTGTTCTTGTTTTATTTACTTAGGGATGAAAATAATATTTAGTGTTGTATGAATTTGGGGAAGGATAGAAGAAAATTGAGCTAAAACTATTATTTAATTGATATGGGAAATGCCAGAAATTAAGAAACACCCTTTATTCTATTACTGATTTAACACAACATCACTACTATTTGACAAAACATAAAATAATAACAGCTGATTTAAAATGAAAAGATTTGAATAAAAGCTTTATTTTGATTCTCTGCAACAAACTGATGGCAACTCTTGTTAGTATGATAAAATATTTTTCCTTTTCAGGTCAAGACTAATTGTTGCACCCATTTTAGAAAATTCTCCATTTGTTATTCAAAATGGATACTCAAAACTCAACAGTGAAAACAATGTGGGTTTTCTAAGAGATCAGTAGTTTTCTGGGAAAATGTGGGAAGACCAATACCATGGATATTCTGATGAGTTATCAAGTACCCTGAGGTAATTGGGATTATAGGTAATACTTGTCTAGGAAACAACATCAAAAGACAAGCATTTACCTTGACTTCAAAGAGAGAGAGAGAGAGAGAGAGAAAGAGAGAGAGAGAGAGAGAGAGAGAGAGGAATAAAAAGGGGATTTTTCTGCACTTTAGAATTTTGTTGAAATACAATACCCGGAAAGAAAGAAGGAAAATATTACTCTTCACTCTTACTTACTATGGAAATGATAGCTGTGAGGGAAGGAAGACAAGCTTACAATATGAACTACTGCCAGAAATTTGCTTTTTATAAATATTTCAGTAAATTGCTGCTACATGATGAACTGTCATTGTTTGGAAGAGTGCCATTCCAATCATTCCTCTCCTACTCAGATATACTTTTCTTTGGCCATGTTACTATCCTGGAAAAAGCAAAAGAAGGCCCCTTGCTCAAGAACTTCCTAAGTAGACCATAAATAAAGTGATGTCTCCCAGGTTCATTAAAATGTCTTCAATTTTATGATTCTTTTGGAAAATTTGCAAAATCCAAGGCAAACAAAACTTTCCAAAATAGAATAATGCTCTCTATACTGCATGTGAGTATAGAGTAGTATTTTGAAATCATGGCAAAAGGCAAGGAATTGAAGGTAGTCTGGGTTCCCAATACACGGGATCTAGCAAATTATCTATCTTCATAATTTTGAAAGAAAGTACAAGGCATAGGGTTGATATTAAGTATTTCATACAAAATTATAGACCTTTGATTAATGTATTCTCATTTTATTGGCTTAGGGATGAAAATAATATTTAATGTTGTTTTAGTGTGGGGAGAAGAATAAAAGAGTTGACCTAGATTTGTTATTTCATTGATGTGGAGAGTTCCAAAATGTCTCACTAGGAAACTCCTTCTATTAATACAGATCAGCATTTTCCATTATATTGAGTATTGAGAAACTGTCTTGCTCAAAGTCACAAACACAGGATTTGTCACTGGTGGGACTTGAACTCAGATCTTCCCAACTTGAGACCAGATCACTATCCCTTAAGCTCCTATTTCTCTTACTTGATTGAACTATTTTAATCCAATCTGTTATGGTGTAAAATATACATGTGTGTGTATGTACATGTATAAAGACACTTATGCATACATAATTTTGAGAAGAAAAAAGTTAGAACCTTAAGGTAAAATTAGTCAGTGATTTATGTATGTCTCTTCTGAGAATGGAGTTTGAAAGTATGTAAATTGTTTTTATGTCCCTGAATATGGCAGACTTTTGAGATTTAGTTCTATAGCACAAGACATGGAACATCAATGGTTTTATTAGAGTCTATGTATAGAGTGATTATATCTCAGTTGCAAGTGGTAATTTTTGAAACAATCAATCAACTGGCATTTATTAGACATCAACAATATCCCAGGTACTGTGGTGGTCTACTGGAAATAAAAGTGAATTTACAACTATAATTCAACCTAAACTCTGTCACATGCTATCTTTGCGGCTATAAATTTGATCATTAACCTTGAAGGCACTATTAATTTATTTTTATTTTTGAGTTATGTCACAAATGCTCATTTAATGATTTTCTGAATATTGTCTCATCTATAAAATAGGAATAATGTCTATACAACATAACTGAGAAGGCTTTTGTGAGGATCAAGTGAGATCATGTATGTAAAGCATTTTGTAAAATAAAGAATAACATATGTATCAATAACTATTATTATTATTATTATTATTATTGATGACAGTTGTCCTATGAAGTTCAGAACACTTCATTTGCTTCAGCTTTGAGAAAATAGAAACTAAATGTGAATCACATGATATTAAATGGGGAATTGGTATGACCTATATAATTACTGATTATATACTAATACATATTACATATATATATATACATACATATATAATTAGATGATTAGTGTATGTTATATATATATATATATAACATACACTAATCATCTAATTACTGAATGAGAAAATTTAACTCAAGACTTTAAATGGACAATTACCTTTGTATGTTCATTCAGCAGTAACTGGTCCCAATATTTAACTTGAGAAATAGATTGGGCTCTTAAGTCTATAAATTTGCAAGTATGGTTTTAAGGAATAACAATGTTAGGCACCTCAGGAAAATGCATGACAGAATAAAAAAAATGGAGGATAGCATTAGAAAAAGAGAGAGGAGAAAAAAAGATAGAGATGGCATTATGTGCAATCTACTGTATTCCACAAGGACTCTCCAGCAAGCTGTCCATTGTATATTGATGCTTGTAATTATAAAAAGTACCATATTGTTCCACAGTTCCTACCTTATTAATTAATTAGGATTGATGGCCTCCTATTAAAATTGTAGCTAGGGCAGAGAGACTGGGGCCAAAACTTAAAGGATATTGATAACCTATTTACAGCATAGAAATAACAGCACTTTGTACTTAGCAAAAATAATTAGTTCTAACAGAAGCTACCAGATAGTAAGTATCCTCGACATCCTCTGTGGCCCATCAGACTTTGTTTTCTCCCTACCCAGGATCGGTCTTCCTGAGTCACTGTTTCCTTTATCATCAGGTAGTGTCCCCCTGCCTCTAACTAAATCACCCTGTGTCAAAATTGCTAACAATATCTCTTTCAGCCAGCTATACTTCTGCTTCCTATTCTACTCTGCCTTCCCCAAATCACACAGGAAACAGAAGCCTGTCCATGCTTTCACTTACAAAACAGACAAATCATATACCAGCACTAATAACATAAAAATAGTTTATAAAATATGCAAATAAAAAAGAGAAAAGCAATGTTTTAACAACTACTAATTCCAATCATCATTATTTACTCTGGTAGACTAATGCTTTCTTTTCTAAAAACATGTTTGTCAATGCTCAAATAATAAAGGATCTATAGTTTTGACATTTTTTAAAATAAAGTGACTCCCCCTCAAAGTAACTTCTCCAATTCTGCATTAAAATATAAAAGTATTAAAGAATTTGCCATGAAAGAAGAGAAGAGAAAAAAATGTGTTATTTTGTAGCACATAAGAACTAAATATACAAAGCGGGACAAAACATCAAATCAAATCAATCTCAGATGAATAGCATATTCATATCATTAAACTGAAACTATTATTTTTACCCATTTACTATAAAAAAATATTTCATAACAAGACCAAGAGAAAAGAACAAATACATTTGAGTTTGTTGAGATATGCATTTCTCCTCATTTTGATGTTTGCTGTTAATTTCAAGATCACAATGTATAATATACTAACAGATGAATGATTTTTCACATATTGTTAGTGCATCATTTAATCAAGAGAGCAATCATCTTCAAAATGTAGACTAATATATGCTAAAACAATAGCATTAATAATAGCATTTTGATGTTTTCACAGTATTTTACATATATCATCTTATTTTATCCTCACAATAAGTCTGTACTATATATATACATATATATTATTATCCTCATTTTACAAATGAGGAAACTAAGTCAAACAAAAGGTAAGCAATATTCCCAGTGTCATAAAGTTAATAAGTATCTGAGTGGGATTTGAACTTAGGTCTAACCTGACTCTAATCAATATGCCATCTAGCTGCTTCCAACTAATAATCTCAAAATTGTACTTTGACAGTCTTAGCTTCAAGCTAAAATTGAGAATTATAAGTATTGCAGTATAATTTCCATGATTCAACTTCTCTGTTCACAAATATTCTGGCTTCACAATTTAAGGCCATGAAAAGATGGTGTCTTTTCACAAGCACTGATAAATAAGATTCAATTATTACAAAGGCAAGTAGTATGTTGGATTGCTTGCTATTTGTGGGAAGGGTGGAAAGGAAAGAGAGAGAAAAATTTAGAACACAAGATTTAGCAAAGGTGAATATTGAAAACTATCTTTGTATGTAATTGGAAAATAAAAGGCTAGTAAGGAAGAAAAAAGGCAGGAAATGCAATGGATAGAGTGCGGGGCCTGAAATCCAGAAGATCTGAGTTTAAATCCAGGCTCACACATTTTACTAGCTGTATGACCTTGGGCAAATCATTTAACCTCTGTTTACCTCAGTTTCTTCATCTGCAAAATGAGGATAATAATAGCATCTCCTTAAGATTGTTGTGAAGATCAGATAACAAGCACTTAAAATAGTACCTGTCCTATAGTCAACATTATTTAAATATTATTTGTTGCTACTACTACTGTTACCACCACCATTATCATCACCACAGGATCATTAAAAGAAGGAACTTTAAAAAACAATCTAGTCTGAATATGGATTACAACAATATTTTTACCTTTGTTGTTGTTGTTATTTGTTTACCTGTTTTTTTTCTTTCACCTTTTTTCCCTTTTTGTCTGATTTTTCATATGCATCATGATAAATGTGGAAATATGTTTAGAAGAATTGCATGTTTAACTACATTCGATTACTTACTTTCTAGAGGAGGAGGGAGAAAAATCTTAAGGATAAGGTTTTGCAAAGGTGAATGTTGAAAACTATCTTTACATGTATTTTGAAAAATAAAAAGCTATTATTACCAAAAAAAAAAGTTTAAAAAGTCAAACTAGTCTGATCTCATTTTAGAGACAAGGAAAGTGGAGTCCAAAGAGTTGAAAAGATTCACCCTTCATCACACAAGTAATATAGCAGAGTCAGTATTTGAATATTTGTCTTTTTATTCTAAATCTAGTATTCTTCCTCACTACACTGGCAACTCCTTATCAATTTACCCACCACTACTACTACTACAATCAAGTTATGCTAAGAAATAAATTTCTAAAGGCCAAACGACATTTGATTAAATGGTCCTTTCCAAAGATCTTCAAAAGTAGAATAGGCAGTTTCTACCAGGTTGGCATGTTCAATCCTACATCCAGGAAGGATAGAAATACAAAATGAAGATTTTTTTCAAGTTTATTCTATAAAGAATGAATAAATAAAATATACATTAAACATTTACTATGTGCAATGCTTTGTGCTAAGAGATACAAATGGAAAGGAGAGTATTTGTCTCAAAGATCTCCCATTCTAATAGAGGAGAAACCATGAAGAGAAATTTTAGCAGTAAATCTGATGGAAAAATCCCATGGTCCCTAAGATACAATAGCAAAGCAATTGTTAATACCTCTTCCTTAATATAATTTCCACTAGGGAAAAAAACCATATCTATTTGTAATGCAGAACTATCTGACAGTGCCAAGGATTTTAATGGCAAGAACTTTTTTTTCTAGATCTCTGGTAACTATGACTGTAGCACATGCAGAAACAGTTGCCAGGCTGTATCCAATCAGGGGGTTGCTTTCTAGGATGATAGCTAAAGGGACTGGTTACAAACATTTCCATTCCTATGTCTCTTGGATTCCAGGTCTCCACTGGGAGATGCTAGTCAAGGTGGTAGTGGTGGTTTGACATATGCATGGGATATGCTCTTTCTTGTCTATCTCTTGGGATGCCTTGATGCTTCAGTTAGGTTGGCTTGCCTACCCTGCTTTGTGGTAGTTGAATGGCATTTGGTAGAAATGTCTGACCAAGGGGTAATAACTGTGAAAGCTAGGCTGGAAACAGGACAGTAGTTTGGGAGGTACTGCCATTCCCAAGGATGCTGTGCCATACAAGAATACCACTTGAAGATAATGAATAAGGTTCCGTAATGCATCAGTGGCAAAGAAATTAAGGTTAATAGATAAGGTCCCTGACATTACAATTCTCCCACCTTGAGAAGATCAGAAAAATCAAGAAAAAACAATCAAACATTTCCAACAGTCTCTGGCTCATACAGGAAAAAAACTTAAGAACTTGTTTTTCTTACTTTGACCACTATTCCCAGGATGTTCCTTTATGTAAGAACTTCAATTGCAGAATTGTGTAAGGACAAAAACAATAACATTTCTGAGGCCCTGTAAAACCAGTCAAATTCTGTATGTGCCAGAGTTACACTTGAATAATGTGACCCATATTTTGTTTTCTCAGCTGCAGTCTCCTGTAATAGAGTAATTCAGTTTATGGTATGTGAGTAATCCCAATGTCCTGCTGGTGGAATCATATTAGCTTCTGCTCTCGCTGAGGGACAATGATCAAGATGGCTTTGCACCATTTAAATGGAAGCATTCAGTAAAGCTTTATAAACATCCTTGTTCGATGAAACATCTTCCCTACCCATTCCACTTTGGCCATCTGCAATAGAGTCACTTCCGGAGACAGAAGCAAGGGATGGAATATGTCAACTAGTCAGAACACAAATATATATATATTTCAATAGGTCTGCATTTATCATTTGGCATACAAAGAATAACATTTAAATGAGAGAGCATTAAATGTAATGAGAATAAGACAAATATTGGAAGATATTGGCAGGAGCACTTCTATAGAGATTTCTTTTGATTCACAGGGAGTGAAATGAATGTTACATTTAATTTACAAAAATGGGATAATGTCCAACTTTAGCCTGAGAGGCTGTCGAGTAGCGAATATAAAATATAAAAGAAAGTACCAGAAAAGACTCCCTTGTTGTATGAAGACTGCTTCAACTGGACCACTATATTTTTTTATAATTAACAGCATTAAGTAAACTGTGCATAGTTCAAGAGATGGTTATTTTTAATGTTTTGGTTTATGTTGAACATTATACAGCCTCCAGGCTATTGGCTATTGTTGAACATTAGCTGAAATATACATACATCCACAATTAGATTATGATTATCCATCTCAAAATAATAGAGGTGATGCTATAAACACCATTAAACAACTTTGATCCTCATTCCTAAATGTAGAACCAGCATTATACAAGAAATTTTGTACTATAAATAAACTTATTCTTTAATAATGATTTGTTATTTTAAAATGCAAAGTTTTTCACAGGATTATAAATTTAGGATTTAAAGGAACTTTAAAAACAATGTAGTCTGAACTCCTTATTTTAGATATAAGGAAAGTGGAGCCCAGAGAGTTGGAAAGATTTATCCTGTGTCATACAGTTAATAAGTAACAGAAGAAGAAAGACGGAAAGAGAAAAAGAAGGAAGAAAAAAGAAGGAAGAAAAGGAGAAGGGGCAAGGGCAAGGAGAAGGGCAAGGGTAAAGAGGAAAAGAAGGATTATGAATGATGAGGAAAAGGAAGGACAAGGAGGAGGAGGAGGAGAAAAAAAGAAAGGAGGAGGAAGAAGATGTGATGTTTAAAGCAACTGGTACAAGAAGAAACTCTTACAAGACATTAAAAAACAAGATAGGCCACACAGAAGCCTTGGAATTTCTACTATTGCTCTTAATCCCCTACATTCCTTTGTTTTTCCTTTCCTCCCTCCTTCTACCCTGATCTCATGCCACATTTAAGATCCTGGATAAATGCATCTCTATCACACTTTGAGAAGTCATAAACAGAAAAATTCTAAAATTCAGAAATCATCCAGTCCAACCTCCCCACCCCTTTTTATAAGCAATGAAACTGATTCCCATAAATATTGAATGATTGTATGATGGTCACACAGGTAGTAAGTTACAGAACTGAGCTTTGGATCCAGATTCTTTGAATCCAATTCCAGCATTCTTTTCACTACTCCAGTAATCCTTTGAGGGCCTTCATCTCCCTTTAAAAATCATTTCCAGAAATGACTGGCTTAGTTTGCATTGCCTTATCTTGCAAAGCTTTGGCTTAAGAGACAGAACACATTCTGAAGCCAAGGATAATAGAAGTAGTCTCTAAGTAATATGGTGTAGTGATGGGAAGAGCATTGAATTTGGAGTCAAAGGAGCTAGGTTTAAATGCTGGCTCTACTACTTACTATTTGTGTGGTCTTGGATGAATAAATTTTGGGGGACTCGTATTCTTCATCATTTTCCTTCAGATGAGGGGATGGGAAGAGTGGTAGTAGACTATGGATATGGAATGTTGCATTCTCAAATGCAATCATGTCAGTTGTTTTGCTTTATTTATGAGAAAGAACTCTGGGAAAAAGAATATTGGGAAATAATTTTTTTATATTTTCCATAAAAATGAGGACATTTACTTGAGAGATGATTTCAAGATGTGTTCTAGCTTTCAATTCTATGATACCCATAAGAATGATATGTCCTTGAAAGAAGAAATTATTTTTAAAAATTTTAATAGTATTTTATTTTTCCAAATGCGTGCAAAGATAGTTTCCAATATTCACCTTTGCAAAATATTGTGTTCCAAATTTTTCTCCATTTCTTCCTTCCCCCTTCCCAAGATAGAAAGCAATCTGATATGTTAAACATGTGCAATTCTTCTAAACATATTTTTCATATCCAACATGCTGCACAAAAAAAAAATCGGATCAAAAGGAAAAAAAACAAGCAAACAAACAACAAAAAGGTGAAAATACTATACTTTGATCCACATTCAGTCCCCATGGTTCTCTTTCTGGATGTGGATAGCACTTTCCATCTGAAGTCTATTAGAACTGGATTGAGGCTTGTTTGCCTAACAATGGCATTTGATTTGGAGAAGGTTAAAAAGTCTCTCTCTCATATATGCCTAGCCAATAATTTCCCAGACTGCCCCTTCCCAGGTTAACTATGCATAGAATGTACTTTTTTCCTTTTCTCTGCTGCATTCCTATCCATCCTTTAAAACAATTCAAACATGATTTCCTTCAAAAATTGTTTGCTTAATTGAAGAAGATATTCACTATCAAGGTGTTTTTAATTACAATGAAGCAATGTAATCACATGAAGTTTTTAAATAATCAGTTTAGATATCTCACAATAGAAAAAAAAAACAGCACCAAATGTCTCAGTAAAAGAGGGTTTGGAATTTATGGATATACTAACTGAGTAAAAAATACCAATTTACAAACCACTTTGCTAATGAAAACCCTGTGAAATAGGTAATTCAAGTATTTTTTCCCTACTTTTGTACATGATCAGTTAAGTGTCTAAGGTGGAATGTGATCCAGGTCCCCTTGATTCCAAATCAAGTATTCCTTCCTTAGATGAGATGCGGACAAAATAGCCAACATATGTCATAGAGACACAGAGAATTCTAGGTCTGAAATTTTGAATATACTATCAGATTTAGTTGCAGTCAGTTAATTTTGCTAGGAGGGCCAGTAGGAGGGCTAGCATTGGGAAATAATTATAATGTGAAAACAATAAAAATTGTAATGTAAAAATAATAAAATACTTTTAAAACTTCAAAAAAATAAAAAGACACAGTGAATTCTATTCCATTACCTTTATTTTTCTTCTTGTGTCATCAGCATAGTAGAGAAAAAATGTTAATAATTTTCATAAAACTTCATACTAGGTGCAAGAGTTTTGAGCAATGTGAAGTACTTCAGTTTAATAAATATATTATATTCAGAAAACCAGACTCTGGTTCAAGTGATATTTTTGGATATGAATAAACATAGAAGAATTTTTAGGAATAAGGCTCTTACTACAAAAAAACTGTACATTAAGATTTCCTTGCTTTTTGTTTGCTTCTTTGAAAATCAAAAAAAGATCAAATAATGCCCAGCATCAAGAAATATACCAGATAAAATGAAATTACTGAATTGACATCATTCCAATTTTAGACAAACTAATCATAGTGGCAAGAAGTTTTTCCTTACTCCCAAGAAATTATTTTACTGACCTAGAAAAAAAAATTACAGCAAAATTCATCTGGAAGAACAAAAGGTCAAGAATTTCAAGGGAATTAATGAAAAAAAAGCAAAAGAAGGTAGCCTAGCTGTACCAGATCTAAAGCTATATTATAAAGCAGCAGTCATCAAAACCATTTAGGCTAAGAAATATAGTTGATTAATGGAATAGGTTAGGTTCACAGGACTAAATAGTCAATAACTATAGCAATCTAGTATTTGACAAATACCCCAAATACTTCAGCTTTGGGAAAAGAACTATTTGACAAAAACTGCTGGGAAAATTGGAAACTATTATGGAAGAAAATAGGCTGAATAAATTATGGTATATGAATGTTATGGAATATTATTGTTCTGTAAGAAACAGACAACAGGATGTTTTCAGAGATGCCTAGAGAGACTTAGACATGAACTGATGCTAAGTGAAATGAGCAGAACCAGATCATTATGCATGGCAACAACAAGACTATACGACGATCAATTCTGATGGACATGGCTCTCTTCAACAATGAGATCATTCAAACCAGTTCCAATTGTTCAGTGATGAATAGAGCCATCTACATTCAGAGAGAAGACTGTGGGAACTGAGTGTGGACCACAACATAGCATTTTCACTCTTTCTATTGTTGTTTGCTTGAATTTTGTTTTCTTTCTCAGGTTTTTTTTTTCTTCCTTCTTGATCTGACTTTTCTTGTGCAGCAAATTAACTGTATAAATACGCATACATATATTGGATTTAACATATATTTTAACATATTTAACATGTATCGGACTACCTGCCATCTAAGAGAGGGGGTGGGGGGAAGGAGGGGAAAATTTGGAACAGAAGATTTTGCAAGGGTCAATGTTGAAAAATTACCCATGCATATGTTTTGTGAATAAAAAGCTTTAATAAAAATTAAAATTTTAAAAATAAGCCTAATTCCAAAAAAAAGAAGTTTTTCCTTACAGCATGAGTCACACTTTACCCTCAGGTCTTTCCTAGTTACCAGCATCTTGATTGCTAACTTCCAGGAATTTTAGTAAAACACTATTATGATATCATAGCTTTTTTGAAATTTGGAAGGAATTCATGGCTTTGGATATTCTAAAGAGTCTTTTCTGCCTGGAAAATCTGATGTATTGGGTTATGATGACAATTTCCTTCCTGTATGTACTATCAGAGATTCACCATCAGTCACACGTAACTGACTTAAGAAGATGAATCCTCAAGAGGAAAAAAAAATGATACAGAGAACATATTGGGACTCAAAAAGGATCATGTGAGATCATAACAACATTCTAAACTAATGTATATCACATACTTCCCATTCACATGATCACATAATGACAGGATCATTAACTGAGAGTAGGAAGGGACCTGATAATGATAGTAACTCACATTTATAAAACAATTTTAGGTTCAGAAACCCTGTGAAATAGCTGTGTGACCCTGAGCAAGTCACTTAATCTCAATTACCTCACACACAAAAATTAATGTTGAAAATTATTTTTACATGCAATTGAAGGAAATATGAAGTGAGAAAAACAAAGCATAGTACATTTAAAAAGATGACTGCATTGGCTAGAAACTGGAAATTGAATAGATGCCCTTCAATTGGAGAATGGCTGAATAAATTATGGTATATGAACATTATGGAATATTATTGTTCTGTAAGAAATGACCAGCAAGATGATTTCAGAGAGGCCTGGGGAGACTTACATGAACTGATGCTGAGTGAAATGAGCAGAACCAGGAGATCATTATACACCGCAACAACAGTACTATATGACAATTAATTCTGATGGACATGGCTCTCTTCAACAATGCTATGTCTCAAACCACCTGCAATTGTTCACTGAAGAAAGCCATATACACCCAGAGAGAGGGATGCGAAATGTGGACCACAACATAACATTCTCATACTCCTTGATTGATGTTTGCTTACATTGTGTTTCCTTTATCTGATATATCGTTTGTGTAGATAAGATTTTTCTTGCACAACAATGATAAGTTTGGAAATATGTATACATATATTCGATTTGCCAGTATTTTAACATAATTAACATGTAGTGGATATCCTGCCATCTAGGGAAGGGGTGGGGAAGTTGGGGGGAAAAATTTGTAACGGAAAGCTATGTAAGGGTTATTGTTGAAGAATTACCCACACATATGTTATGCAAATAAAATAAAATTTAAAAAAAAAATAAATAAATTGCATTTCTCTAATCAAAAAAAAAAGATGACTGCATGTGGAAAAAAAGAATATCACACAAACAAAGATAATGATCTCAATATAAATCATTATGAGATTATTATTTATATGATATAATGATCATAGATTATTATTTGTCTTTACTTAGATATTTATCTTTACTTAGATCTAAAGATAAATAATAAAGGAAAATAATGTTAACATCTCAGATCAATGCAATAATCTCCAGCAGACATATCACAAAATATTCCACTCTCCTCTTGGAAGAAATGGTGAACTACAAGTACCAGAGTGAACTGGCATTTTAATTCAAGTCTCCAGTCTAAAATCTGTAAAAGAAAAAATTAGGGCAGGAATTATAGACCAAAGAGACACATTCTCAGATCAAGAAATTGCAGAGGTCAGGCTATAGGGCAGTAATGAGACTTTGCACTGAGACAACATTTTGGGAGTACTCAAAGTTTTCAGGTACATAGTCTGATTTATCTCTGCAATACTGGAATAATATAACTCTCAATATTTCCAAGAAAGAAAAAGCAGGGACAGATCAAATACTCTAAAAGTATGTAGAATCTAACCCCAATATGAAGTCTAAAGTCAGAAAGCAGGTTGAAATAATAAGCAAACAATAAAAAGAATGCCACTGTAAAAAACAATAATGGTGACAGAGATACTCAAGATAGGGAAGAAGGGAATGATTTCAAAATATTTACAAGCAATACCTCAAAGGAAAACACAGCCTGAACACAAATTCAACTATAATTCTTATAAGGTTGATTAAAAAGTTTAAAATGTTATATAAATTAAATGAGAACTTTAGAAAATAAAATTGGAAAAGAAGCGAAAGCTAAGGAAAAGAATTGGAAGGGAGATTCAAAAATTGGCACAAAAGATACAAAACCTTACTAATCAAGCAACAAATTCCCTGAAAATTAGAATGGACTAAATATAAACTAATTACCATAAATAATAAGAAATATTAAAACAAAGTTAAATGACTGAAAAAATAGAAGAAAATGTAGCAAAAATCACTGAGCTAAGAAAATGAGATCAAGCAGAAATAATTTTAAAATTACTGTGTTACTATAAAGCCATAACCAAAAAAAGATCCTAGACATCATATTTCAAGAAATTATTGGAGAGGAAAAAACTTCCTCTATTTCTTAGAAACAAAGGGCAAAATTCACCTCTCAGTTCCTAAAAGAAACCCCAAAATGAAAACTCTCAGGAGTGTTTCAGACAAAATACAGAGCTTCAAAGTCAAATAAAAAATATTTCAAGTAGCCAGAAATAAGGAACCACAACCAGAATCATAAAAGATTCAGCAACTACCACCATAAAGTAAGTGGGATATGATATTCAAAAAGGCAAGGGACATAGGCTTGCAGCAAAGAATAACTAACCTAGCAAAAGTGAGCATAATTAAACTGGGGGGTGGATCTTTAACGAAATACAAGACTTCCAAGAATTCCTGAAAATTAGACCAAAGCTGCATGGAAATTTTGAAATTCAAAGGGCAGAATCAAGATGGCAGAATGGGACATGGTATTTTTACCTTAGCTGTTCCACAATCTCCTCTACAACATAGGCTGTATAATGAACTAAATTCTGAACAGGAAAGCCAAGAAAAGTCACAATGAATCAATTTTCAAACGCAGAGCAGCTTAGGGAAATAGGCAGATCTACAGATCACTGAAATGTCTAGGAACACATCATAGCTGCAGTATCACTCCTCACCTAAACCCCATTTGGTCATTGTTGAGGTTCTAATTGACTCACAATGAATGTAAATAGCAATCATTTTTGTTTTGGCCAGAGAACGTGAGGGTCTTCTTCTCTCAGTTTAATTCATTCATTTATTTATTTATTGGGGAGTTTTTTTGGTCTAGGTAAAAGAGGAGATTCTTTGCCTCAATTACTACCTAGCCTTAATCATTGAATGGGTGCAGCCTCAATCCAACTGAAACCTATTAAAGGTCTTAGTTTAAAAAGGCCGAGGTCTCCCGCTGCATCCAGGACCATCTCCAGTCATCTTGAATTTACCTGGCCACTGGAGCCGGATGGATCAGGAGGGAAAAGTGAGGCAGGTGGCCTTGCCCAGCCCACTCTCACTTAAATCCAATTCACTTGCATGCCATAGCATCTCCTCCCTGCTGTCATGATCCTCTTGGAGAACAAAGGACAAACAACAACAACAAAAACCCAGCAGTGAGCAAAGACAGTGACAGAGGTAATAGCAGGGAGTATTTCAGTCCCAAGGGATAGAAGGAGACTTAATAACAGGTCAACAAATATTTGGGTATTTGGGATCCCTGTAGTAGCACTGAGAGCAGGAATGGGTGCCATCTGGAACTCTGTCACTCATTACTCCATCCTGAGTCACATTTCCAGGATAGAGAGGAGTGAGCGATCCTGAGGCAATAAGAACGTTATCTGAGTAAGGAGACATGATTAAGTTCCAGAAATACAGTTGTGTGAATGAATTCAATAGCAAAATGGGTACTCATTTCTCACCATTAGCTCAACACATAAGCCTGCAATGAATAAACTTGGCAAGAGTCAAAAACCAAGGGGAAGTCAGACGTTCAGTCACTATGAACTTTCAGAAACATACAGAGGGCTAACAGTGTCTAACAATAGTCTAAAGAAACAACCACCAACAACAAACCCAAACCTCTGCAAGTCAAAAAACTTGTAGGGAATGGATTAGGAGGGCAGTAAAAAGGCATCTCTTTGGATCACACCACTATACTGAAAACTTACAAAACGCTGGACTTAAACATAAAAGCAATAAAAATATATAGAAGAAAGAAAGGGAGGAAG
>JAJPUD010001129.1:180254-198711 GCA_023553655.1 Myrmecobius fasciatus | reverse complement strand
AAAAAAAGATAAGAATAGCAATAATGATTTAAGACAAAACAAAAGCAAAACTAGACCTAATTAAGAGATAAATAGGGAACTAAATTCTACCAAATATTTAAAGAAAAATTAATTCCAATACCATATAAGCTTTTTGAAACTATAAAGGAGACCTAGCAAATTCTTTCTATGACACAAATGTGGCCTGGATACCTAAACCAGGAAGTGCCTAAAATAAAGAAAAGTAGAGACCAATTTCCTAATGAATGTTGATTTTAAAAAAAAAGTTTTCTTAAATACTAGGAAGAAGATTACAATAACATATTACAAATGCCACACACTATGATCAGACTAGATTTATACCAGGAATATAAGACTAGTTCAAGACTAGGAAACCTATAAGCATAATTGACCATATCAATGATAAAAATACAAAAAAATTATATGGTTATTTCATTTAATGCAGAAAAAGCTTTTGAAAACTATGACATTCATATTTTTTTAAAAATAGAAAGCATAAGAATAAATAAAGCTTTCACTTAAATAAGAAGTAGCATCTAAAATCTAAAACCAAGAGCATTATCTGTAAGGAGGATAAACTAAAAGAAAAATTTCTGATAAAGATCTCATTGCTCAAACACATAGGAAACTGAAACAATTTATAAGAATATGGTCCATTCTCTAAGTGATAAAAGGTCAATAGAGATGAACAGGATAGCTAGGTCATGCAGTGGATAGAGCACTAGGTTGGAAATTAAGACCTCTTTGTGAGCTCAAATCCAGCCTCAGTCACTTACTAGCTATGTGACCTTGAACAAGTCACTTAATTCTGTTTGTCTCAGGTTGCTCATCTGTAAAATGAGTTAAGGAAACAGCAAATCACTCCAGTATCTTTGCCAAGAAAATCTACAAGGAAACACAGAGTCAGGCACAACTCAAAAATGACTGAAATAAAATAACAAAGGATATGAACAGGCAGTTTTCAGAGGAAGAAATCAAAACTATCAATAGACATATTTTAAATGCTTCTAAATCACTAATTATTTTAAAATATAAAATGTAAAATGTAAATTCTCTTGTATACCATTTTATACCTATAAGATTAGCTAAAATGACAAAAAAAAAAGGACAAATTCAGTAAGACATGTGGGAAAATTGACACACTAGTGCACTACTGATGGAACTGTGAATTGATCTAACCATTCTGAAAAGCAATTTGCAATTATGCCAAAAAGTCATTGAACTGTATATAACCTCTGACCCCACAATACCACTGCTATGTCTATATCCCAAAGAGATTAAAGAAAGAGGGAAAAGAGCAAGATGTACAAAAATGTTTATATTTAGTCTTTTTGTGGTAGCAAAAAAAATTGGAACTGAAGAGATTCTCATCAATTAGGGAATGGTTAAACATGTAATGGTACATGAATGTACCATTATATTACATTAGTAGAACAGTATTATGCTATAATAAATGATGGAGTGTAATGATTTCAGAAAAAATAACTGTGACGACTTATTTGAACTATTGCAGAGTGACATGAGCAGAACCAGGAGAACAATTTGTATAGCAACAGTAATATTGTAAAACATATTGTGAAAGATTTAGCAATTCTGATAGACACAATGACTTACCATAATCATAAAGGACTCATAATAAAAAATATTATTTACTTCCAGGAGGAAAATTGAATGATTCAGAGTGAGATTGAACTCAATATGAACATGAAACATTGTTATAGTAACTGCATTATATTACCCTATTGTGTCAGTTATGTGTTTTAAGAACTATCTTATCATAGTGGAAAGTCTATTGGCCTTGGACATTAGGAAAATCTCAGTTCAAATACTCAGATACTTCCTAACTGTATGACCTTGAATAAGTCACACAAATCTCTCTTAGTCTTAGTTTCCTCATCCATAAAACAGAAAGAAGAAAAGCACCTACATCATTGTAGGTTTATTATATTATTGTACAGATGAAAAGATATAATGTTACAAACCTTAAAGTATTATATAAATCAGATTTATGGATAGGTGAATAATTTGTGAATAAACAAGAGATAGAGAGGAAAGTTAAGTGTAAAATGGATAATTTCAATTACATTAAATTTAAAAGTTTTAGTACCAATAAAACAAATGTCTCTGAGAAGGAAAAGAGAAAATTGGGAAAACATTTTTACAGAAAGAGTCTCAGGTAAAGGTCTTATATGTCAAAATATAAAGAATTTTGTCAAATCTTTAAGAATATGAGTCATTTGCCAGTTGACAAATAGCCAAAGGAGTTTAACAGGCAGTGTTCCAATGAAGAAATCACAACAATTTATAGTCACATGAAAAAAATGCTCTAAATCATTATTGATTAGAGAAATACAAATTAAAACAACATAGAGGTATTATTTTATATCTACTGGACTGGGTAAAATGATTGGAGAGAAAGGCAATAAATGATGGAGGATATGTGAAAAAAAACTGGGACACATTCATTGTTAGTGGAACTATAAAGTGAGCCAACCATTTTGGAGAACAATTCAGAAGTTATTAAGTTACCTATACCCTTGAACCTAGGAATATCACTACTACATCTATTTCAAAAATAATTAGGGGAAAAGGAAAAGACATTATATGTCATAAAATGCTTATAGGAGATGTTATGGACATGCTTATTTTATCCCACAAATTTAAAATAAAATAACTTTTTTGTTTGTTTTTTTATTAAAGCTTTTTATTTGCAAAACATATGCATGGGTAATTTTTCAACACTGACCCTTGCAAAGCCTTCTGTTCCAAATTTTTCTCTCCTTCCTCCCACCCTCTCCCCTAGATGGCAGGTAGTCCAATACATGTTAACTATGTTATAATATATAACAAATCCAATATATGTATATATATTTATACAGTTATCTTGCTGTACAAGAAAAATAGTATCTACAAGAAAAAAAAAACCTGAGAAGAAAAAAATGCAAGCAAACATCAACAGGAAGCATTAAAATTCTATGTTGCGGTCCATACTCAGTTCCCACAGGACTCTCCCTGGGTGTATATGGCTTTTTTCATCACTGAACAATTGGAACTGGTTTGAAACATCTCATTGTTGAAGAGAACCATGTCCATCAGAATTGATCATCGTATAGTATTGTTGTTGCCGTGTATAATGATCTCCTGGTTCTGCTCATTTCACTCAGCATCAATCATGCAAGTCTCTCCAGGCCTCTCTGAAATTATCTTGTTGGTTGTTTCTTACAAAATAATAATATTCCTTAACATTCATAAATCATAATTTATTCAGCCACTCTCCAATTGATGGGCATCCATTCAGTTTCTAGTTTCTAGCCACTACAAAAAGAGCTGCCACAAACATTTTTGCACATGTGGGGCCCTTTCCCTCCTCTAAGATCTCTTTGGTATATAGGCCCAATAGAAACACAGCTGTGTCAAAGGGTATGCAGTTTGATAACTTTTTGAGCATAGTTCCAAATTGCTCTCCAGAATGATTGGATCTGTTCACAGTTCCACCAACAATATATCAGTGTCCCAGTTTCTCCACATCCCCGCCAACATTCGTCATTATCATTTCCTGTCATTTTAGCCAATCTGACAGGTGTGTAGTGGTACCTCAGAGTTGTCTTAATTTGCATTTCTCTGATCAATAGTGATTTGGAGCACCTTTTCATATGACTAGAAATAGTTTTAATTTCATCATCTGAAAATTGTCTGTTCATATCCTTTGACCATTTATCGATTGGAGAATGGCTTGAATTCTTATAAATATGAGACAATTCTCTATATATTTTAGAAATGAGGCCTTTATCAGAACCTTTAAATATAAAAATGATTTCCCAGTTTATTGCTGCCCTCCTAATTTTGTCTGTATTAGTTTTGCTTGTACAAAAACTTTTTAACTTAATATAATCAAAATTATCTATCTGGTGTTCAATTAAGAATTCCAGTTCTTCTTTGAACACAAATTCCTTCCTTCTCCACAGGTCTAAGAGGTAAACTATCCTATGTTCCTCCAATTTGCTTATAATATCATTCTTTATGTCTAAATCATGAACCCAATTAGATCTTATCTTGGTATGTGGTGTTAGATGTAGGTCTAGCCCTAATTTCTTCCATACTAGTTTCCAATTTTCCCAGCAGTTTTTGTCAAATAGTTAGTTCTTCTCCCAAAAGCTGGGGTCTTTGGGTTTGTCAAACATTAGATTGCTATAATTATTTCCTATTTTGTCCTTTGATCCTATCCTATTCCACTGATGGACTACGCTATTTCTTAGTCAGTACCAAACAGTTTTGATGACCACTGCTTTATAATATAGTTTCAGATATGGCACAGCTAGGCTACCTTCATCAACATTTTTTTTCATTAATTCCTTTGAACTTCTTGACCTTTTGCTCTTTTAGATGAACTTTGCTACTATAAAATAACTTTTAAAAAAAGAATAGTATTATCTAATGATGGAAAGAGATTCGAATTTTTTCAGCTATCAGTAGCATTAAATGACTATTCAAATTGAAATTTTGCAAACATTTAAGTAACTACTATGTGTAAAGCCCAAGAGGGAGCATAATAGAGTAGAGAGTTGGCATTGGAGTAGAGACAATCTGACTTCAAGTCTTACTTCTGAAATCTAATGGCTGTGTTACCCTAGGCAAAGCACCTGAACTCTGAATTATTCAATTTATTCTAAGGGTACAAATTGTAGGGTAGCTGTTGCTTTATATTCTTAGAAGGAATTTACTCACTGAGAAATTATGCCAATGAAAATACAGTCAAAAAAAAAAAGGAAAATGCACAAAGCATTATTCTGGGAAAAGAAGAAATACCAGGAAATATTTTCTGTACTCAAGAAGACTAAAATCAAATAGAGCAGATATGGCAGGTACACAGATAACTGTAATGCAAAACAGGAGGGAAATACCACAAAAAAGAGATATAACAAATTATTACAAAATTATACAAAATAAAGATAACTTCCAATACAGGCAATCAAGAAAGACTTTATAGAGGAAGTAGCATTTGACCTGAATCTTGAAAAAGTATACATAGAAAAGTTGTTCTATACATATCATTAGAGGGAGATTGTAGAATGAACAAATCACTAAACAAGCAATCAGGAAGACTTAAGTTCAAATGCAGGCTCAGATTTTTACAAAATGTGTGACCTTGAATAAATCACTTAATCTCAGTCTTCTTATCTGTAAAATAGAGATAATAATAGTGCCTACGTCCCAGGGTTATTGTGAGAATTTAATGAGATATTGATAAACTTTATAAACTATGTAAATGCTAGTCATTGTTCTTACTATTCTTATTGCTACTATTATAGTGAGAGATTAAAAAGTGCTAGAAAGCAAATGACTTCATTTGATTTGAGTGGGTCAAAGAACCTCAGAACTGCAATTTCATAGTTTAAAGGGATTTCAGCAGCAATTTAGTACAAATCTAACCTGAAAAAGAGGCTTAATTCACTTGAATATTTCTAATGGGAACCTCATTACCTCTTAGGACACTAATGTTAACATTAATTATTAGGAAGATTTTCCTTTTCCTAACATAAATATTCTTCTCTGAAATCGAAAAGGATAAGAATTAAGAAAAAGCCATCCAATTTGGCAAATAAGAGATCATTGGTAATCAAGAGAGCAGCTTCATTTGATTGATATGGTTTAAAGTTAAATTGTGAGGAGCTATAAAGTGAATGAAAGAAAGAAAAATAAAAGGTATGAGTATAAATAGCTTTTTCAAGGTATTTAGCCATGAAAGAGCAAGATATATCAGATGAAAGTTTGAAGGAATGGTAGAATCAAGTCAAAAACTTGGACATCATATCTGCAAATAGAAGTTGGAAGACCTCCTCATCTACAAATAAACTATTGTCCCTTTGATTCCTATTTAGGATATCTTCTACGATAGTGAGAGGCTACTAGCTTTGGGAATATGTCTTAGAATTATTATTATTTGTTGTTGTTCAGTCATTGCAGTCCTGAAATGTCCTTGGCTCTTCATAACCCCATTCAATTAGAGCAGTTCTTAAACCTTATCAGAGTCATGTAGCCTTTTGACAATCTGATGAAGCTTATGGGAGTTTTTTCAGAATGTTTTTAAAGTATATAGTAAAACACATAAAATTACAAAGGAAATTAATTCTGTGGGTATATAATTATCAAAATATTAACAAATACAACTTAATGGACCCCAAGTTAAGAATCTTTAATGTCAAGGTATTAACTAGGTAACTTGACAAGACATTGAAGATGATGAGGAGGGAAAAGAATATAACATTAACAGACAAATCAGAAAGAAGTTTGAGGGAAAACTCAATAAATTCTGTTTAGGATATGTGGTGTTTATTTTGCAGATAGACCTAGTATAGAGTACTTTTTGCTCATATTAAGCACTTAGCAAATATTTATTGAATTGAATTAAATCCAGTTTTATTGAATTGACCTGGACCAAGTAAGTACTTGCAAATGTAAATCCAGTGTTGAGGAGCAGAGTCAGAGCTGAAAATGGAAGTCAACTCCAGAGAGATGTCATTTGAAGTAAAGAGAGGAATCACCAAAAGAGCATAAAGGGGAAGAAAAAAAGAGGGTCACTACATTACAAATATCATGGTAGACCATAAAAATGTTAAAAAAAAAATCTCTTTCCTATTAGAAAACCAGTGAAGGCTATCCATCTACCTAACATGAACCACTTATTCTGAATGGCTCTATTGTAAGTTCACTGTAAGACTGACTTATATGCTCTTATCATTTAGCCAGACAAACAGCATGGATTATGTGATAGAAAGGGGGGGACAAATACTAGAAATATACTCCATATCCACCGACTGTACTTGAAAGGAAGCTGTTCCATAGTAACCTGGGTAACCTGTTTCACAGCCAGGAATAAAGTAATCTGATGCTTCCAATTTTCTATGGGGGGGATGGAAAAGTTTCCACTTTAATTTCTCCACAGTAGACACTATTAGTTTTTCATCTATGTAGTTCCAACATCTCATAATGCATCACATTATAAGAGTTTAATAATTATTTATTGTCAAGTTATTGGACTGATATTCCCAGGTGAATGGCTTATATTCATCCTTTAGAGTGAAGGAGGGAGAGTAAATTAATGCTATTTCTTTGGCATTGGTACTTAATTTTCTAATTAACTTACAATCAGAATCAAGAAGCAGGAAATCCAAGGGAAATTTTCAAAGAGCATAAGCATTGACCTTTTTAGCTAACTGGAAATGCTTAAAAGACTATAAAAGACTAAAAGACTATAAAATAAAAGACTTTTTCTTCCCTTAAGCTTTAACAGCCTAAGCAATAGAATATCTGTGATCTCTTAGCTTAAGAAAAGTTCCTGCTAGTCAGAAAAAAAAAAGCAGCCCAGAGGTGATTTTTTTTTCATAAATCTAGTCTAATATAGAAGAACAAATTTCTGAAAAAAAGATTTATTCAGGGTCATTTGCTAAAGGAGCAGTTATGAATTAGAGATAAATGTACTAAATTATTTCTTTATTTTTAAAAATATCTTAAATTTTTATGCCTTAGTGGATAATGTTATTTGACTATTTCAATAAAGCTACTTTTAATATTTATTAAAAGGTTTTGTTTTGAGGGTATTTTTGGTTTTTCTTTAAGAAATTCAGTCCCAGAGAGGTCTGGAGAGACTTGCATGAACTGATGCTGAGCAAAATCAGCAGAACTAGGAGATCATTGTATATGGCAACAATAAGACTGTATGATGATCAATTCTGAAGGACATGGTTCTCTTCAACAATGAGATGTTTCAAACCAGTTCCATTTGTTCAGTGATGAAGAAAGTCATATACACCCAGAAGAGGCCTGTGGGATCTAAGTCTGGACCACAACGTAGCATTTTCATACTCTCTATTGATGTTTGCTTGCATTATGTTTTCCTTCTCAGGTTTTTTTTTTCTTCCCTGTACAGCAAGATAACTGTATAAATATATATATACATATTCGATCTGTCAAATATTTTAACATAATTAACATGTATTAGACTTCCTGCCATCTAGGGGAGGGGATGGGGGGTAGGAGGGAAAATTTTGTAAAAAGAAACTTTGCAAGGGTCAATGTTGAAAAATTACCTATGCATATTTTTTGCAAATAAAAAGCTTGAATAAAAAAAAAAGAAAGAAATTCAGTCCCAATAAACATATGGCTTAGGTATTGCCAACTGGTATATGCCAACATATCTTAATTGCAACTTTTTTTAAGTTGGTTAAACTTTTTTTTAAAATTGGAAAACCAAAATAATTACTCTGTAACAACCCTCTCTAGAGGTGAAAGGAGTTGCTTTGATAATATTTCTGCAAGGATCCTTTCCTGTCTTTCTTTATGCCTCATACTTGAACCTTGGGTCATAATAAAACACAGAATAATCATATAAATATAACTACAACCCATGTGATCCCTAAATATTTATGAGTCTGGGAAATGAATACTTCAGAAACCAATAAGTAGTTAAACTAATGTATTGACAAGGGAGATTGAGAATGATTATCAGAGTCTCTAAATCTTCCGCATTTATATAATTCACCAATTATATAAAATAACCATTTGAACTAAATTTTCTGATCCAATTCACAGGTGATTAGTTCAGTTTATTGGAAGGTAATTAGAAACATGATTTTGATATGCATAGGGAAAATATAAAAATCAAAAGTGGATAAGTAAGTGTAAGCCTTTATTCAGCAACATTTTTTTATAAGACTTCACTGGGTATTAAGCACTCTTGATTGAGCTGGGATGTCTCACTCTCAATAGAAGATTTCATTATCTCTTGGTATTGTCTGGTACTTCTAATCTGTAAAACTTCTGTGATTTCTATTTTCTATTTGTTTAGGTGGTAGATTTATTTGATATTCACTATCTGTGATAGTCTTTTCTGTGACTGGCACTTGGGTAGGAAAAGGTCAAATCTTTTGATATAAGCTCCTTAGGGTATCCCTTTCCCTTTAAGGCTTAGTGATCAGAAATATGAATATAGACAAAGCCTACAAGGGGAAAACACATATTACACAAACATCATCATAAGAAGAAAAAAGTCCATTTATTTCTTTTTTCTTTGCTCTAAGTACCAGTTAGATAACCTTTATGTTAAATTTTAGCTTGGGGGGACCTACATTTCTGCCTACTCACTTGATGGTGGTTTAAACTGAGAATACATTAAAGTAGCTTCAAAAATAATTTTCAAAATTCATCAGATAAGAAAATTTTTTGTTGGATTCCCTGAGTTCATGTTAATCGTTTTGTCTTTACTACTGCCATTCACTGCCCAAGTTGTCACAACCCACCAAAAGTTTCTTATAAAAAACAAAAACAATAATATGTTAAAGTAGACAAGAAAAAATAGTCAAACACATTCAATATCTTATTCATCCTGCTCCCCAAGTCTCATTAGAGACACATTTCTCTTAAGCTCTCAGTCCATGTTCTCAGTATGTTGAAATCACAAAGTTCACTCTATAAAATGAAAGTCAAAAGGAACACAACTTAAGTTGTCAGAGACTGTTAGGAATTCCTGTTATGCACAAAATCAGATAATTAGCCAAAATGGAGTGAGAATGATTTCTTGTTTGACCTTAAGAAAAAGCAAAACAATGCAACTTTAAAAATAGAAACAATAAGCTTCTTGGAAACAGAGTATTTACAAGTTTAAGTCACTCTATGAGATAGACTCTCACTTACTTATCCAGAATAATTCCTGCTTGATTATTAGAAAAGAATGCTAATTTCACCGATTTTGACAGGAAAATGAATGTGCTTGTAACTTGTACTTTTCCAAAAAAAAAATTTAGTTCAGAGTATTATGTCCAAATTTTGACAATTCATACTTCATTGTAATTTTCCTATGTTTTCTAAGTTTTCCTCTGATTTATAAATGCCTTCCTTCTTTAGTATTATTGACATCAAGAAGTTCCTTCTGATGTGCAAAGGGATGAATAAGTCAGTCTTATTAAAAAATGTTTTCTTAAAAATCTTCCATTCTTCCAAACTCTTCAACTTCCCATACAAGGCCCTAGACAGCAAATCCCAATTTTCCAAGTTTACAACTCAAAACTGCTCCATCATAAAGTCTTCCCTCCATTCCTACATTCACATCAACTCCTATGTACTAATGATAGACATAAAGGGATTGTCCTCCCTTTATCCAAATTTTATCTATTTTAATAGGAAGTCATTGTACTTCTGTAAGTGTGATATAATAAGGACCTTTTCTGAACCATTTTGTTTTGAGAAAAAACACTGAACATACATGAGCAAAGAACATTATGTATATCCGTTCTACCTTTAAGTCCTTTAAGAAATGGTACTCATGGAGCAAAATTAAGGAAATAGGGTTTGTTTTATGCACAAAAATGCTAAAATAAAGCTCTGTCATTCAGAATAGGAAGGAGAGACATAAGACATTTTACCAGAAATGTCCAATATATTTAGTAACTGATTTAAAGTTCACCAAGTCATGGATTTAAAAAGATTAACAATCACATACTACATTATATTGTTATTAAATGTTTCATAAATTTAAGTTTCTTGATGGTAAAGAGTGTATTTAACAGGGCTTATTTGACTATAATTCTTAACAAATAATAGGTGCTTGTTAAATATCTTTTAAATAAATGAGTATTTTCAATTTTTTTAAATTGTTTAAAAGATTGGAAAGATGGTTGGTCTACGTGTCTGTAATAGAACAAGTTAAGAAAAGATAAACTTTTCTGGGCTATTTTGTTTTGAGAAAAAATATTGAATATACATGAGCAAAGAACATTATGTATATGTTCTTTTGCCTATAATTCTTAATAAATAATAGGTGCTTGTTAAATACTTTTTAAATAAGTGAGAATTTTCCATTTTTCAAATTGTTTAAAAGATTGGAAAGATGTTTGATCTACGTGTCTATAATAGAACAAGTTAAGAAAAGATGAACTTTCCTGAGTTATTTTATTTTGAGAAAAAACATTGAACATACATGAGCAAAGAACATTATGTATATGTTCTACCCTAGAGTGCTATGTGACTGCTTAAAAAATATTAAATAACAACATATGGTAGTGGGAGATTTGGGATTGTAGAAATTTGCTGAGTTCATTATTTGTTTTTATTTCATTAATATTTTTGCCCCATCAAAGAACTGCGAACAATAAACTTACTTTGGTCAACATATGGGAAGAATTAGACAGCAGAACTTTTATTTCCCATTATTGTGCCCAGAATAATCACTTTGTTAACCAGAAAACTGTCTTTGTCTTCAAACTCAGAAATGATATGAAAAAAAAAAGTTAGATCACAAAATAGTGTTTGGTCAATATTTTTGTTTAATTTTTTCTATTTATTTCTACAGTAATTATATCACAAAGCACTCTTCTACTCCCACCCTACTGAACTATAATTAGGTTAATGCTATATTAGAGGGTATTGTTGTTTTGTATGATATGAAAGAAATTAGAAGCTATCACATTCCAAAGTTTAGGGCTATGCCTAAATAACCTTGAGCTCCTCATATCTCACCCCAGTCTACAACTGCTATTTACCAATAAGACAGCAAGAAGAGTTCCTATGGTATTATGAAAAGAGCATTGAAGGAAATCTTTAAAACTCTGATCAAGGCAACAATCAATGGAGACTTCAGATAGCAGATGTTGAAACTTTTCTCCAACTTTAATGGAGAAGTTGTGGAAAATATGTATGGAATTAAGCATACATGTTCAGACATGACCAATGGGTAGTTTAGTTTTGTTTGACTATACTAATTTGGGAAGAAAAAGTGATATTTTAAAAAAAGAAAAATAAGAGCACCTCCAAAACCTTTAAAGAAAAAAAAATGCAAAAATTAGAGTACTAGATTTTGACCAATATGATCTGGGCTTGAATCCTGGATCTTCTACTTATTTCTTGTTTAGCCTCTCTGATTCTTGGTTTCTCCATTTGTAAAATATGGAGTTTAGACTGTATAATGTCTAAAGTCCTTCCCAGTTCTAAATCCAGTGGTCTTGTAATCTACTTCCTCCCAGGGGCCTTGGCCTGTTTACCTGTTAAATTTTTTACATGATTATTTTGTTTGCACTGTCAGGAGAGAGCAAATTCCTATATTTGTATTATGGGCCAAATACCTTATATTTGATTTTATTCTTTAAAGTCCCTTCCTAAAAGTTAGATAATGTGCTGGGTAATAAAGATAGAAAGACAAAAAGAAAAAAAAATGCCCTGCCTCAATGTTCTGTTAAGATGCGGGGAAGGTAGGATGAAGAAGAGGTGATTAGCAAAAGGAAAGGAGAATCCCATGGAAGTGTTTGACAGTGTGTGTTCATAGAGTGTATGTAAGAAGCCAGAAGGAACTGGCTTTTTTTTTAAGGGACCAGAAACCAGAAATGAGGAGGAATGTGAGGATCAGATGGGCCCCAGAAAGGACCCCACCATGAAGTGAAAATAATCAAGTTTCCATACATTTCGGTCAGCTTTATTTAGCCAATGCTAACCTGTGGATATCTCATTGTGTGAAGTCTCCCTGCTAAGACTGGACAAAGTCCAGTAAAGTGAAGAATGATTTGTATGGAAAGAACATTCCAACTTCCTAGTTAAAAGGTGACAAAAGTTTTTTTTCCCCCTTTCATAAAAAGCCTATGATTATTATGGTCCACAAACTGTTTGGGCAACGTAATGCTCAATACCCTGAAAGCAGTCCGTGTTCTTGAAATTCTTAACATTAACCATACAGTACAGCAGAGGGAAAACGAAGTTGATCATTCTGTCATTGTACTCAGTCTTTATTAAGACTTTAATTTACCATAAGAGACTCAGAAAAACTAAGGAGGGAATTTTAGAGATCAGTTAGTTCATATCCCTCATATTATTAGATGGGGAAACAAGCCAAGAACAGAGAAGTTACTTGCTCTGAGTTATATAACTAGTGAAAGAAGAAAGTTTAAAATTATATTCAGCATCAAAGCATAATGTAGGAAAGCCCAAGAAATCTCTATGAAAGAACTAAATCATGATAAAAGGTGTTTTTTTAAATGTCTGTGGAGGAAAAATAAAACAAATTAAGTTTACTTTGACCATAAAAGGCTGAAATATAGTTCTGTCATTCATTGATTTATTCATTCAGCAAGTCTATTAAATATCTACTATATGCCACTCTTGGAAAGAAAGATAAAATGACGTTAAAGAGTATGTAATTATCATGACCAAACTTGACCTAAGGAAAGAGTTGAGAAAAATGTATTTCATTCACTTCATTCCAGAAGTGGGAAGACTATGAGTATGGAATATTGTATATAGATATAGATGATATGCTAGTTAGTTTTGGCTGAGTTTTTTCTTTTCTTTTTTAATATTTATAATAAAGAAAAGCCCAATAAGTAGAAGATAATATTCAGAAAAAAAAACATAAAAACAAAATTTTAAAGAATTTTTAAAATAAAAATATTTCAGGTATTCAACTATACCAAAAAATCATTCACTTGTTTTCTCTCATTTATATTATATAATCAACACACCTATCTCTTTTCTAATCATGTATTTTATGAATGATAAAAATCTATGCCACTTCTGCATGTCATCATTAGTAATATTTTATTTTAATTTATTCTTATATCAACTATGCACCTTTCTATTGTCCTAAAACATTAACATCTTTAGTGATTTACATGTTTCATGATTCAATCAGCATCATCAGAAGAAAATATTTTAAAACTAGACTTTTAGGACAGGGAACAATTTGAGATTATTGGCAATACTGAAAAATTTCTTAAATACAATCCAGTCCTCTACCTGGATTCAGACCATTGTCCATATGCAACATCTCCCCAAAACATAAATATTATTGAAGTGACTCAATGAATTTCCCACTCAAATACCCATCTTAAGCTATGTAATGGGTGGTCTTCATTCTTTTGTTTTTCCTGTATAGATTATTAGTTTATAATCTTTTAAATGGCTATAGTTCTCCTTAAAGAATCTCTGTGATTTCTAAATACTGATGGATTGAAAGTGTCTTAATTTATTAACTAGAGTAAATAAGGGACTAGACTCACAACTAGTCATAACTGCTCATGAAGTTAAAGGGAGAGACAAAAATGAGCAGCAATGGTCTGTGCAAAGTACAACACAGTTTATAGGAGCCCTTTAAGGGATAGGGGACAAGTAAGACCTGGATCAGAGGTGCTAACCTTGTAGACAGCTGTAGACAAACTGTAGACAATTGCATCACATATTCCTGGAAAATTCCAAAACATGGGGATGGCAGTCACTGGGATGAGAAAGTCCTCTTCTAAGGAAAAAACTCATCCACACATGTCCTAGGCGATCAGTATACTGGGGCAGTGTTTGTACTAGTTATGATTCTTCAGAAGATATGAGCAATTACAAGGAATTTCTCTTCCATTCCTCTTCAGGGTACTATGTCTCCCATAAAAACAACAAATAACTTTGGTAAGTATAATTCCCTGATTTGTATCTCAGTTAATATTGATAATCACAGAGTTCTTGAACTATTATCTCTATGGTTACATTTATCAAGGACCCTCATATGTGTGAATATACAGTGAGAGGCACTTTGTTGACACAGATTCCCCAAGGTTGAGTTGTGCTCAGTGGTTTCAGTACTTCAATATATCTGTGAATTCCTCAGGGTGGGTATTTGCCTGGAACAGTGCAAATTACAAGCATACTCAAAAACTAACTAAACAAAGTATTTATTGACTCCTCTAAAAGCTTAAAAAGAAATAGAAAGAGAAATCACAGATCTAAAGAAATCTGAGAAGGAACTTAGGGTCTTTGGAGACTTAAAAAGGACTCCAAAATTCATCTACTCTAACCTTCCCCTGGGTGAAGAGTCCTTTTTAGAGGATCCTTAACAGATGACCATCTGGTTTCTTCCAGTAAAAGTAATTCAGCACTTGCCAAGGCTATTGTTAGGAATCTTTCCTAAATTGAGTTGAAATACAGTTCTTTGCAACTTTCACCCATTTGTTCTTTGGAAATGACACCAAAGACACGTCTCTGCTTTTGCATGCCAATGATTATGCTATTTGAAAACATCTGTCATGTTTCCCCTTAGTTTGAGGCAGCTAAGTGCCATAAAAGATACTTGGACTGAAAGTCAAGAAGATCTAAGTTTGAATCCTGCTTCAGACACTTACTAGTACATTGGCCCTTGACAAGTCAGTTAACTTTTCTCAACCTTAGTCTTCTCATTTATAATATGAGGATAATAATAGTACCTACCTCACTGGGTTGTTGTGAGTATCAAATGAAAGAAAATATGAAAAGCTTATTGCAAATATCAAAGTCCTATTTAAATGGTAGATATCATTATCTTCTTTTCTGTGTCCTTAACAGGCTCAGTTCCTTAAACTATCCAACCCCACCCCCAAATGTGATTTATAAACATCTCCTTCCTTTGGATATATTGTAGTTTGGCAATATATTTCTTCCAAATGTGACCACCCAGATGAGATACCATGTTCCATATGTCATTTGAGCCATGCAAAATATAATGGAATATCTACTTTCTATGATATAGATATTATATTTCTATCAATATAACCTACAACTTTGTTAGCTTTTTAAGAAACCACATAGCACATGTTAAGCTTGTGATTCACTAAAATCTCAAGTCTTTTCCCACATATTCTAAAACCAAGTCAGTCTGGTACCTGATGGATCTCTGAAATTATTGTTTTGAATTTAAATACAGAACTTCATGCTTATCTCTGTGAAATTGTCCAATTCTGCATTCTAACCAGTCAAGACTGTTTCAATACAGCTTCTACCATCCTGTCTTCTGCAGATTTAATGAACATCTTCCCTATGCTTCAATTAAAGTCATCAAAATGTTAAATAGCACAATGCCCAGAACAGAACTCTATAGCAGCCAACTAGAAATATATCTTCAGCTTGACACAAGGCCATTAATTAATAATTATTCAACCATTTCTGAATGTATCTAATGGTATTATCACCAAGGTCCCATTTTACTCTCTGGTACATGTTTTATGGAAGACTATAACAAGTACTTTGCAGATACATGGTGTCCATAGCATTTCCCTGGTCAATCATCAGGTTGAATCAAAAATCTTTGATTCTTCCAAAAATTTTATGAGAAAAGGGGTTGGATAAATGAGTAAAAGTAAAGTTTTTGTGGGATTCCAATTAATCTACTGAAATTATAGATCTACAAAAATATAACAAATAGCCAGGAACAGGTTGTATGTCATTTGTATAGCAAATCAACTAACCAAACTGCTGGGAACACACACACACACACATAAAAAACAATAAATGTACCAAGCCAATGTCCTTCTTCTGACCAAGTATAACAGTGAATACTAACTATATAAATATTCACTCCAAGTTAGGATTGAAGACCAACACCTTGTGAGATATGGGCAGAATATGATGAGGATTAAATAAGGTAATGAATGGAAAGCACTTTACAAACTTTAAAGAAATATGCCAATTATTATTGTTATCATTATTATCATGCAATCACCAGGCCTCAGTATGGAAATAACTTTATTCTAAGCTTTCTATTGTACTCCTGGCATGCTCAAATAATGTTTTTATAGCAGGTGGTGTTCTAGAAAATGTTTAACAAACAAGATCTCAAAAAACTGTATGTAAACTTTATATTTAATCTGCATTAACACTTGCTTAATTTTAGAAAGTCAACAGAACAACAAATCATTGCTCTGATTTGTAGCGATTGCTGATTTTTGATGTGTAAATGTGCACAATGAAAATTTTTAACAAGGCTCTAACGAGTTGATTAGAGCTAGATTCAGCAAACAAATAAATGTGAGACTCAAAGCCATCCATCCTTTATGCCTCACCTTCTAGTATTTTGAAGCTGTCAAAGACATATTGAAATCAACATCAAGGGCAGCCTTGAAAAGGGAAAAGTATTATAAAGTGGTAATGGCTTCTGTGGTGTCTAAAAAGGCATGGTCTCATACTATTCTAGTTATTGGAGCTCTAGGCATAGTAATAGACAGATTGAGATGGCTGGTTGTAAATTGTTTATATGTGTTAGGGATTGCTCCCAACAACCTGCAAAAATTACCAATGCTGCCAATTTTCCCCTCTTCTATATGATTTCTGGCTTTCTTAATATTTTTTAATCTCAGCTCAAATCTAAAAAAAATTCCATATACAAAATAAAACACAAAAAGAGGATTCTATATATGAAAACATAAATTTCCATTTTATTCTGATTGGTTTTTTAAAGTATCTAATAAATTCTACATATTTCTGTGTAGTTCCTATCTCTGTGTGTTTCCTTCTATAATTGCTTTTATCCTTTTTTGTTCATTTTTTAATGTTCCAATGGTCCCCTTATTTCTTGGCATCTCCCTTCAAAAACTTCCTATCCAAATTAAAATTGGAAAGAAAGAGAAAAAACCAACAACCTTGTAAAACATTAGCACAGTCAATAAAAATTAATTAAAATCATCCATGTCCAAAAATGCATAGCCTTGTACCATTTCACCTCCCTATTAGACAGGGCATAACGTGCTTCATCATAGGTCTTCTGAAGATATACCCCTTTTTTATCAGAAAATTTTATTATCTCTTTTAAATATAAGATGTTAACAAATTTGGTTCCTTGGTAAGTATGATTATTATGTCCAGAAACTTAAATTTTAACCAAACAAGCTTTCTTTCTGGATTTATAAAAGAAGTAAAAGGAAAAATTCAGTGAACAGAAATTTTCTTTAATAGAAGCTCATATTTGCATAGTGCTTTACAATTCACAAGGTGTTTTTTAACCCTTGACAATAGTTGTTGCAAGTATTAGTATGTCCATTTTACAAATGAGCAAACTGAGACTCAAAGAAGTTAAAGAACTTGCCCAAGTTGACACTATTTAATGGCAGAACTGAGAATCAAAACCCAGCACTTTGTTTCAGTAAACAAATGCTTTACAAAGAGTTTTTTGCATTGCAGTTATCTGGCCAAGTTAGTACTATTTGTAGTTATAACTGAGATTGAACAATAAATACGTACGCACAATATATACTATGCACAGATGATCAGAGCTCAGCAAGAAAGCATTAAATGTGCTCCTAGCCGAAATGTCTGTAATTTCTTCACAGAGGTCAAGTATTTTTACCATGGAGGATGGATAACTAGTCTGCATAAAGAAGTATAATGGGTTCTTCCAACTGTGCCCTTCTTAACTGCTCCAAGTAATACATCTCGTACTAATATATGAGAAACTCTTTAGTTAAAAACAGATGGTCAATTGTTTTCTCTTTCCTAGAGCAGTCAAAATGGGCAAGAATATATTTGAGGTCAGTAAGTTGACAGGTCTTAATAACATGAACAGATACTAAAATATTTCCCAGTTCATCCATAATTAAATTATTTGGGTTAGTCTCCACCTTTCTTTTATTAAGTCACAGTTTGCTCTCTGAAAAATATTATTTTTCTAACACACTTCAAGCCCATTTCT
>JAJPUD010001129.1:163865-180244 GCA_023553655.1 Myrmecobius fasciatus | reverse complement strand
TGATGATATATGAATTTGTTTTATCATTATTATACACAATCACATCAACAGATATTTAGTGAAAGTCTATTCAAATTCCTCACCTATAAAATAAAGGAAATCAAATCACATGATCTCCATCATCCCTTCCAAACCTAATAGTATATATATGCTAGGTACAGAGGTTAAGTATTGTCACAGATTTAAATACATTATCCCTGGTCTCAGAGTGCTTATTATCTACTGGGGAGAACAAAGTTCATGTAATATATAGGTACTATCATCATTAGTTCTTCACAGATGGGGATTCAAATCGTGGAAATTTTAATGGAAATTTACTTCTCTGCTGGCTTTTCCTCACTAGGTTCAAAAACTAGGAACTTGCAAAGCTAATTCAAGCTTAAGTATTCAGCTCTTCAACCTGTTAATTGACACACAAGTAAAGGAGTGAAATAATTTAATCAGTCCAGAAATGAATAAGGTGGCAATTTAAAACAATATCAGCACACATTATTAAATGAGTACAGAGTCTGCTTCTTCTAATTTGGGGCATGAATGCCTCCAAAAGATCCATTCTTTAAGAGAGCCAAATAGAATGATACTTCAGAGCTCATTAAGTAGACCAGTTTGATTGAAACAGATAGATTTGTATAGGGAAGGAATTGGAAAAAAAAAAAAAAGGAGGTTGGAAAGATAGATAAGGGTCAGATTATAAAAGATCCTGAATACTAAACTAATGAGTTTGGATTAATTTGGAGGCATTGTGGACTCACTGAAAATTTTAGATCAGGGAGAGGCATGATAAGTGCAGTATTAAACAAACTTACATGCAAAAAATGTTAGACAGCTACTACAATAGTTTGAGTGTGAGATATGGGTTGAAACTATGATTATGAAATGAGAAATAAAAAAATCAAGAATTCAGAAAACATATACAACAAGAATTGGCAGCATTTGGTACTGACTTGATTTGAAGAGAGGAAAAAACTGAGAAATTAGGAGATTTCATTTGAGGAAACGGGGACAGGTTCAATTTTAGACATGCTGAGTTTGTGGCAACAACAGAATATTCAACTGCAATATTTTTAAGAGACTAGGTGTTATAATGGATACAGCATCATTCCTGATGTCAAGAGAACCTAAGCTTAAATTCAGCCTCAGACATGTACTAGCTGTGTTCCTGAGCAAGTCACTTAATCCTGATTGCCTCCAAAAAAAAAATTAAAACAGAGCAAAACAAATAAAAAACCCAATCTTTTTGTCCTTCTTACCTAGGCTGGAAATTTTTCCTTTTATCCTACCTTGAGACAACCCTTGTTCAAATGGGTAGAAAAGGAATAGTCTTTGGATAAAAAATTTCCCCTCAGACTGGCATAATTTTAGGGTCAAGAAGGTATATCCCATGACTTCTCTATTTAGATCTTGACCCAAATCTTTTCCAGATGGACCAGTTCAGGGAGGAGGGGGTGTCATTTATTGATTCATTTGCATAACTGTTTGACTAGACCCTTCTTGTAGTCTAAATTTTCAACCATCACTTAGCTTTTATTTTCCAATTATTGGGTAGTCTGTTACCCTTATGAGCAATAGGTAATCATGACATATCGTTTTGAAGGGTTGCAACCATTCTCTGGAGTTATTTTTAGACTGGCATATTGTTAACCTATTTTTCAACCATTTAATGTGGGATAACTATCCATAGGTTGTTTTCTCAGAAAGACCAAGGCTTTTTAGCAGGATATTATCTCTAGCTAGAGTCCCTGACAGCAAATTCATGTCATATTGTTACTAGTTTTCTCAGTACTCTTATGAAATGAGTCCAAGGCTATGTGATAAGCTTCCCCCAAGTGATCTCTCAAATAAGTTACATGCTATTTGTTAGACTACCTATCATCTAGGGGTGGGGGTGGGGGGAAGGAGAGGAAAAATTTGGAACAAAAAAAAATTTTGCAAAGGTCAATGTAGAAAAATTACTCATGTTCTGCAAATAAAAAGCTTTAATAAAAAAATAAGTTACATGCTAGTTGTGAATTATTAAATCTTCCCTATCTTTGGAGATTCTAAAGCAAAGATTAATTGTTAGTGTTGGTTCTTTCCCGTAACCAAATAAAGTCAGGGAGAGCTGGATGGCACAGACCTGGAGTTAGGGGGATCTGAATTCAAATGTGACCTCAGACACTTTATATTTTCTAGTTGTGTGATCCTTTGCAACCTAATTGCCTCCCCTAACAAAAGAGGAAAAAATATACCTCTGGAAAGAAAAAATTAAAAAATTACCCAGGCTTGGATGGAAACAAGATTACAAATAAGCTCAGTCACCAGAGAATCTCTAAATTTGAATTTGTTTGAATCTACCTTGGTGACATCTGCAAACACTATCCTCTATTTTCCTATTTCTTTCTGTAAGGAACCATGAATTTTCAGGTTGTTCAGGTACTGAGGGTCAGCTTGATGTCTATAATGCTAGCTCTGACCTCATCTCAGAAGAACAGAGAGAACTATCAACAATATATTTCCTTGACTTCCAAGGTTTGTATTTCTAGAGACTGTTGAAAGTAAATCTCCCTTGAGTGAGATTGTTCTCTTTCCCCTAGTTTTAATAGGTTGGAATTGGTCCCAATCTACATTGAAACCCTGTATATGTTGGCTGTGTCTAAAAATACCAAGCCCATGATATCTACCTTCTTACCGACACCCTCAAACTTCCCTGGGAAAATCCCAAATGCATATAATATAACCTAAATGGATCATCTGTACTCAGTCAAAGGATCACAAATTTCTAGCCAGAAAGTCCCTTAAAGTTCATCTAATCCAACTTCCTCATTTTACAGGTAGAAAAATTGAGTCCCAGAGAAGTTGTGACAAGTCCAAAAATAAATGATAGAGATATGATTTGAACTCACTCTTTCCACTATACAAATCCACATAGGTCAAGCCCTTTAAAGGAATATAAAAGTATTCTTCATAAAATAACTGGAATAAAATTGTGCTCCACACAATATCACATTCAATATCATCATTTCTCACTGTCATTGTTATGTGGAGTCCTATGCATTCATACAGAAATGCTTCAGGAAAATTCAATAAGGAAGGGATGATTTTTTAAACATCTGGGACAGCTCAATTCTTATTTGTTAAGGACAATCTAATGGAACTAACCTTCTTACAAAACAATTCTAAATTCCTCTTTAGCTCATTTAGTATGCATATACTTCTGTCACCTACAAGAATAACCAAATACTACTCAGCTTTTTGGAGGCATTTTTTCAGAATGGTTTCCAAAATGAACAGCTTTAACTTCTGAATCTGAATCTCCTTTATCATACCAGGAGGAAAGTGATCCAGCATAATACAGAGTTGTCTCAGGTTGCAACAAAGTTGTTCTGATTTGGATTTCTCTCAATTTTGGTATTAGTGACCAGTACCTGAAAAGATCCATTGAATCAAGTGGGGCCAGTTTTTTTAGTTAAGTTCTTGGTCAATAAACTCCACCTCTATACTTCCTGTTAGAGTAGATTAATTTTTATTAACTTTAGGGGCAGGGTCTGTATCTTTCCCTCCCAGATTCATTCATTCATTCATTTAGATTTTTTGGACTAGGTGAAAGAGGAGATTCTTTGCTTCAATTGCTACCTAGCTTTAATCACTGAATGAGTGTAGCCTCAAACTGAGACCTGTTGAAGACCTTAGCTTAAAAATATCAAAGTCTCCCACTGTATTCAAGGCCATGTCCAGTCATATCAGTCTATATCTTGCCACTGAACCCAGATGGCTCTGGAGGTGAAAGTGAGGCAGGTGACCTTGCACAGTCCTCCTTCACTTAAATCCAATTCACTTGCATATAACAGCATCACCTCCCTGATGCCATGGTCCTCTTAGAGAACAAAGGACAAACAACAACAGCCTACTGGTAAATATTTAATAATCAGTTCTTTTATATTTTTATAATAATTGTATTAACATTTTTCCATCACTTTCTTAAATCTAGGCAATCAACAAAGTGGAAAATCAAGCCCTGATTTATAATGTTTGTTGAATTCTGAGGTATAAATGTAAATGCTAAAAATTTAATAATTAGCTTTTGCTACTAAGATCTGGCTCCAGCTCCAGGAAGGGGGAGAGTTGTCATAGGTATAACTGTGGTCTATTATCATGAACAGTCTACCTTGTCATTTGGATCACTTTGGTGTGGTCCATATGCTCCATCTCTACTTTGTTTTCTGTGTTTCCTATAACATCCTCTCCAAATTCAATTCCCTACCCTCCTTTTAGAAGGTAATTGGGAGCCTCATATATTTGTCTTCTTTACTTTCAGTGCCATCAGATTGACTTTCCAGATTCTGAAGATTTAAATGTTGAAATTATAGGACATTATGTCATTACTATGAGAAGAAGCAAGTCTTCCAAGACTCTATATTAGGTGCCTACATTTCTCAACAAACAGTCTTACACCACATCTGGAAAAAAAAATTGATATCTCATTAGAACATATTGCAGATAAATGGCTATATCCTCACCCCCACCCAAAAAAATTAACTATAATTGTCCATAGTGACAATTATAGTTTTAGTCATGTCACTTGATGAACTTAACCTACAGGCCTGATTCTAGGCCTTTGTTATTAACAGATTGCTATACAAAGCAGAGCATCCTGATCCTTCTAAAATCCCCTAATATTATTATTAATAATAATTATAATAGCCTGTATACATATATATAAGATTTGTAAAGGACTTTACATATACTACATCATTGATCTTCACAGTAACTCTGAGATAAATGCTAATATCCCCATTTTTCAAATGAAAAAATTGCATCAAGGGGTTAAGTGACTTGCCCAGTCACTCTAAATGCCAGAGGATTTGAACTTGGGTCTTCCTGAAGTTCAATATTCTATCTATTATGCCATCCAGTACCCATAGTCTATTCTTCCTTGTCTATGATGAGCCTCAGCTAAGTTAGTAAGTTTCAAACATAAATAGAGGATTTAGGCAGTCATGCTGTCCACACTCTGGGACAGAGAAGAAATGACCCAAAAAAGTATTCACTCAACTCCAGTTTGTATTAAGAGATGGGGCTGAGCAACTAAAAAGGATGGAAAAGAAGAATCCTTATCACCTGAGATGCTCCTTTCAATACTATGAAGACATATGGTAAATCATGAAAGAGGGGAGCTCTAGCATCTACCTTGGGACATATACATCCTAAATGGGTTGATCCCAAAAGAGCACTGACTATATCCTTCTTCCCCAAGGCTTGAGTCCTAACAATGGTAACCTCCCTCATTCCCAAGGATGCTACCCAGATAGTTTAACTCTAAAAGAGAATGAAACAAATGGAAAGAAACTTCCAATAGAGCAAGAATTAAAACTAATGAAATGAGAAAGTTGAATCCAATAGCATCAAGCAGCCTGGCAGTAAGAGGGACAGAAAACTTTCTGAGAAGTGGTGCCATTGTAACTGATAGCTGTGTAGGTGACAGAAGCTGTGTGTGGGGAGTGAGTGATAGCTGTCAAGGCAGAACGTCTCTGATTGACAGAGATGTAGGCTGAGGAGGCAGTTTTGCCAAATGAAAGTTGCCCAGGCAAAGCTTTGCAGAGTGACAGATGTGGAGGCAGAGTTTTGCTAAATGACAGAAAGCTATGCAGAGGCATAGCTCAAGCAGGTGGCAGCTAAGCAGGCAAATAGCTACCAATACCTGGAGCAGCAACATAAGGCAGTCCTCCCGCCAGTAACCTCAGCATATCAGTTTCCTGCTATCCCATAAAGTCACTTTTCTCCACTTCTACAAAAGTCTAGGGGAAGGACTGTTTCCCTATTTGTTTACAAGGAATTAAAGATGATTTTTTGCTGTTTGGATCTTCCTATTAACTTTTTTTAATTCATTTAATTAAATGTTTTGAAGCTAGTTCTTGACTTGTCTGGTTTATAAAATGCAGACTCTATTAGATGGAGATTCAAGCCATATATTTTCTATGAATTGAACCCAAGTAACATAAAAGACCCCAGGACAGAAAGAGACTTTCCTTATAGAAATATGAAATATTTATTCAGGATGGCAATGAGCAGAGAATGGATTAGTATTTTAACCATTTTGGCAAGGGAGTAAGTATGCATCATTTCATTGCCCAAAGGAATGCAATTTCTGATCTTTTGCCCCTACAATGAGTCAGTCCTAGTCCCTGAAAATTTTATGACATCAACAGAGGATGACCCAGCATCATGAGTGTACTAGAAACATTACTATATGTTCTGAATCTCTGTCTACCAGATGCTCCCCATTTTCCCCTGGTTACTTTTTCTCTGCCTTTGTCACTGCTATTCACCAAGACTGCTACCACCATTCTCATTTGTAGCTTACTCTGTAGCTCATAGCTCAGTTCAAGTAGCCATTACCCAGAAAAGGCAGCCAGTCTGCAACTCTCATGTGTCTTCTTCATTGCTCTTTCAGAATCCCCTGTTCACTATCTCCTACCATAAATCTTTGCCCCCCAATGTTCTGGGAACTTTCTTCTACATTGATGACATGTTCACTATAACACCCCTGTGCCATCTCTTTTCTCTCTTTCATCCCTGGCAAAAGGGATTAGGAACAACTATCTTTTCAAAAGTATCTGGGAAAGGAAAGGTTAGTCCTTTTCAGATCAGGAAATGACCATCTCCTCTGCTTGCTATATTTTGTTTACAGAATCCTGGAAAGATGGTGGAGTAAGTCAGAAAACTTTTGGCTCTCCAAATTCTCTCCACAGAAAAAACAGAACATTGCTTTACAGGGAATGTGAAGCAGCACAAATAAACAAAAGTCAGGATAAAGCAGCTGTTCTCAGAAGACAGCCTAAGAAGACCCCCAAGAAAGACCTGATCTCCAAGGGCAGAGTAGAGTGCAAACACCTCCAATGTGTGGAATCAACAAACAACAAGCCTTAACAGCAGCTGGGATTGGGAAGCAGCCTCAGCCTTAGAAATTCATCTCATAGATATTGTACCGGTCTGACAACAGAGTAGAAGATTGAAGGATGTTCCAGTGCTGAGAGACGCCAAGAACAGCTGTGCTGGTCAGATGCTTCTCAGGCTGGACTGATACTGCAGAGGGAAATAGGGAACAAGGGGAGGGGAGGATTGGAGGGGGGAGGAAGAACTTGAGCACATCTGGTGACTGTAGTAGCAGAGATGGGGATCTTGTGGGCACTTGCAGGTGAGCAGAGTCCTCAGTTTCAGTTTCAGGGAAAGAGGCTGTAGTGCAGCCACCAGAGGGATTGCAGAGAGTAAGATCTTTTTCCTAATGACTGGGGGCTACAATAATGGATTAGGAGTGAAGAGAAAAATCTAAAGTTGAGCCCTGGGATAGATTGTAAAAAGACCTGTAAATAGATAAGAACCTGAGTTTGGGGGCCTAATTCCCCATATTTCAGGACTAAAATTTGATCACACTAATAGCTGCTAAAAATAAAACAAAAATAAATAGATTAAAATGAGCAAGTAGAAAAGAAAGAATGCAACCACAGATTTAAAAAATAAAAGAATCTTGTTACAATATTACAAGAAATTATCCAGGAAAATTGCCCTGAAATTCAAGTACAAGAAGGCAAAATGGAATAGAAAAAATCCACCAATCACTACCTGAAAGAAATCTCAGGAGGAAAACTTACAGAAATATCATAGCCAAGTTCTAAAGCTGCTAGATTAAAGAGAAAATATTAGAAGCAACTAGGAAAATAAAAACAATTTAAATATTATGGAGTTACAATAAGAATTGCACAAGACCTAAAAGCTACTACAATGATGGACTACAGGTCTTGGAATACAATATTTCATAGAGCAAAAGAATTGGGGTTATGACCAAGGGTAACTTATCCAGCAAAGTAAAGTATAAACCTGAATTAAAAAAAAAAAAAAAAAAGGATATTTAATGAACTGAAAGACTTCCAGATATTTGTGACAAAAACAGCAGAACTTAAGGAAAAATTCAACATATAACATCGGGAGCAATGTAAAGTAAACATTTAATACCAATTAATTATAAGGTCAAATAATTTACTTCTTATATATGAAAATATAAATTCTTTTATGACTGTCATTTTTATTTGGGTAGTTTGAAAAAAAAGCTTGCAATGAGCTAATTAAGATAGGGTGATTCTAAAAAGAAATATAAAATAGTGTAGGGAGAGACAAAAAGGAGTAATTATCTCATACAAATGAAGCAGAGAAAAGGAAAGATAAATACAAAAGAAGCTATTGGAGGGAGGATGGGTGGTGCTGAAACTCTAGTCTTATTGTGAAATGGCTTAAGAGAGAACAACATATATATCTAGAAGAGTTTAAATGTCTTCCAAAAGCAGAAAGAAGTAAGAGGGCCAGAAGATAGGGTGGAGAAGAGACTAAGGAAGGGATTCTTGGTGGGGGAGGGGGAAAATTAAGTAATGGGAGAGCAAGAGATCAGGTAGAAGTAAAATAGATGCTTCAGGAAAGATAGGAACAGGATGAGGGATAGAAGCAAAACAAAAGAGTGAAAAGGAACAGGAATAGGATGAGAAGGAAAGTGAAGAAAATAAGAAAGAGGAAAATAAAGAAATAATTATGACAGAATTTGAATTGGATGAATTCACCCACAAAATGAAACAGATAACAGAATAAAATTTTGAACTCAAAGTAATGAGATGCTTTCAAGGAAATATAAATATGAGAAATACACACAAACAAAATAAAAACCAGGAATATAATTAATTATGTAAAATAAAAAACAAGGGTAGTGATCTTGATCTCAGACAAAATTAAAGCTAAAATAGATTTAATCAAAAGAGAAAAATATGGAAATTAAACTATATGTTAACTATATTAATCAATATTATTTTAGGCTATTTAAAATATCTAGTCAGAATAAGGTTGAAATATTGAAATGCTGTAGGAAATGGGAAGCTGCTGGACTTAGAAAATATAGAAAGATTGGACTTATAAAGGAAGATGCTATACATCTTCAGAGAAACAAAGGATAATTGGAAATAAATAGTATAGTTTCACATATATGTATATGAATGTATATGTTTATATATGTATGATTAAATTTATCTGTGTTTACATATATCATGTGTGCATTATATGTATGTATGTATATATGTGTATATGTGCATCCATGCTTAATGGTAACAAGGGGGAGGGACCGGGGAGTAAGGGAGAAAAAAAATAAAGTAAAAAGTGCATAGCATAAAAAGAAATAAAACTTAAAAAGAAGCAAAGATAGACAGCTCTGAGAAACACGTAAATAGTAAATTTTATAGTCTTTCTTTAAATGGAAATTTCCTGCTTTATATTTCAAATCTTCTCTTATGTTCTGCTATACACATGCCATTTTTTTTCCTTTTTTATTTTGTATTTAAGTTTAAAATGAAATGTTTTTAAATTGGGATTTTTACTTGTAAAATGCAGGGTTAAACTATGACAGCTACTTAAGAAACTCTCAAAAGCAATATATCAAGTACATAACATGAGAAAAAGGCATAGCAAAAGCAAGGGAATAAACTAATTGTGGGGGACAGAACTATAATCCTTGCTACCACCAAGACTGAGATTTGTGAATTACTTAAAGTAGACAATTCTGAACTGCACTGGGCTAAACTGATTAGTTGTCTTTACTAAGTCTGAGGGGCATCTAGATGGTGAAGTGGATAGAGAAACAGCTCTGGAGTCATGAAGATCTGAGTTCAAATTCTGTCACTTACTAGCTATATGACCCTGGGCAAGTCACTTAATCTCAATTGCCTTGCCAAAAAAAAAAACCAGTCTGCATGAATGTGATGAACTTCTAGAAATGGGAGGCTACCAGGCTGCCTAAGGATGATTGAACCAGTCCAGTTTGGAAACAGAGCAAGTCAAATCTCTCTTGACAATTGGAATGACTTCTTTGGGCCATTACCAGAAGTCTTCACCTTTGTCTTGGTACTGGACCTTCAATGCTTCTAGAGGAGAGTTTGAGGCTGACAATTTTGGGCAGCTCTGCCCTATTCATCTCCCATTCACACCTAAGTTATCATCCTTGTGATGTCATTGGTCCCTTGAGAGAGCAAAGGATAAACAACTAGTAGTGGGTCCCACTCCCTCCCCAAAGGAGGTATAAAAGCATATGAAAAAATAAAATTTGAACAATAGAGATGTCTGTTTCTTGTCTACATGAATCAAGGCAGAAAGCTACGTTGTTTGTTTGTTTTTTTTTCCTTCTCCAATAAAAATGGATAGGTTAAGGAAGCCTGATAAGTAAGATGCTAAAGTTCTGATCTTGCCTTTGTGCACTGTCTCCTTTTTTTCTGGGAAACACGAGACAGAGAGACAGAGAGAGAATGAAAAAGGGAGGGAGGGAAGGAAGGAGAGGGAGAAAGAGAGAAATGGCATATAGGAGAATTGGAATCTGATGATGAGGCATGGGGCAAACTGGGACATCTAGATGGCAAAGTGGATAAAATACGTGGACTGGAATTCACAAAGACTCATCTTCCTGAATTCAGATTTTACCTTAAATACTTATTAGCCATGGGCCCCTTAGTCACTTAATCCCATTTTCTTCATGTTCTTCATAAAATGAGCTGGAGAAGGAAATTGCAAACCATTGTAGTATCTTTGCCAAAAAAACTCCAATTTAGGTCACAAAGAGTCAGACAAAGACTAAAACTACTGAACAACATCAAAGCTGAATAGATAAGGATTCCTTATTCTCTGGTAGTAAATGCAGAAATGTTTTTCGCTTCTTCACTAATTTCCCATGTCAGGCATCCAATGAGCACTCTACAAAAAACCACATGAACTTTGAAATACTTTAAATTAAACTTTGGTTTTTGGTGGGGAGGAATAAAAAAATTTATGTGACTTTTGACTAGAACAAGATGCATCTTTGGGACTTGGGAACTGTCCTGTATTTATTATGCCATTGTTATTTTTAACAAGTTCCAAGAATCATAAAAGTTTGTTTTCATTTTACTACATTTAAAAATAAACTGAGCTCATTTCAAGAATAGGTTTTGGTCCTTTCAGGTCTCAGAAGCTTAACCCTGGGCATCATTATTTCCTGAGGTAAGAAGTGCCATTGTTCTCTGAATTTGCATTTTAATAGTATAGCATAATTTGCAGTTGATAAATGATGAAGTTGTACTGTTTGTCAAAAATCATGAGGAATTTTTCCTTGAAGTTTTAGGTAATCTAAAAATAGTATGAAAGAGACAATGTATTTGTGTTGCCTTTACTTTGTATTTTGTGGTTTAGTCTGCTCCCTTACTTTTCTTTTTCTTTTTTTCTGAGACAATACCTCTATCTCACCCAACCTGTAAGTATTGCAGCCACCTACAAGCCTCATTCCACTACTAAATGTTATTGTTTGACCTTTGTTCTCTCAGAGAACCAAAGACATCACAAAGGTGATATTTTGAGTTGGGTGTGAATTGGAGATGAGTAGGGCAAAGTTGCACAAAATTGTCAGCCTCAATCTCTCCTCCAGAGTCATTGAAGGTCCAGTACTAAGACAAAGTTCAACACTATTGTCAATGGCTCAGGGAAGCCATCCTAATAGGCATGGGTGTTTTGACTTGCTCTGTTTTAAAATAGACTGGTTCACTCATCCTTCGGCAGCTTGGTAGCTTCCCATTCCCAGAGGTTGATTCTAGACTTAGTAAAGACAACTAACCAGTTTATCCCACTGCAGTTCAATACTTCAAAAAAACTTTAGTAATTCACCAATCTCAGCCTCAAATATCCATTATTATCATAAAAAATGATCTCCTTTTCTAACACTTGAAAATTCCTAGTTATTCAGGAAGAAAGTCTTTTCAATAGGTTTTCCAAACTTCTGATCAATAACATAAGTAAACTGAGCAATACTTCATAGCATTTATTAAACTAATATCTCATAGTGTTTATTAAAACTATTATAATAGCCAATGGGTAATTTGTATTTGTTGGTGCGAAAGAACATTTGTGCAAGTATTGTCAAAATGGTAATGCCTGATCAAAAGATATCTTATTACATTTCATTGTACTATCATTAATACAGAGATCAAAAAGAATTTTCTTCAGTTTTTTAGGAAGTGTCAAAATACTCAACCAGTTATGTAATGCATAAAGGTTTCAGAGGAGAATGACCAGGAGACCAACTATGGCAATGAAAATCAAACAGAATATAACCCTGATCTTGTGCTTTGCCAAAAACTTGCCCAAGACAGTACTGAGAGTCATTAAAACTACACAAATCTCTCCTGGAGTTTGGGGATAAGGGGCCCATCAGAAAGGGGACTCTTATTGCTATTAATTGCAATTACTCTTCTTCCACAAGCATCTCTTTCTGCTGTGCTTCCTGCTACTGTCTCTGCTTTACTTAACTACTCTTTCAGTATAAAAGTACCTATTGTTAAGTACCCTATGTACCAATGAGTAGTGAAATGGTGGGCAAAAGTGGGCCCAGCAAGAATGTATTAATCAGCTTTAAAACTAAACTTATCTAATTTGGTAGAGTTATTGTATAATAATCATCAGGATATATGTATGTATAAGTTCATGTATATGTATGTGAATAAGCATTTTTTCATTCATACAGTAATTAAGGCATGAAATGCATGCCCCTTGAATTGATTCAATGACTGTCCAGGTCCCTGCTCTGACCATATCCCTGCTCTGACCATATCAGTGTCAGTTTGAGTTGTATAGGAATGGAATTCAAGAGGAAAAATATGAACTGAGTATTCATATCTAGAAGTCTTCTTTGTAAAGATGACTACAGAACTAATGAAAGTTTAAGAGATCACTTAGGAAGGGAAAGGAGAAAGTAGCCCAGATTAGTATGTTAGAAGACACCCACCCAGATGAACCAAAGAAGGCTGAAATGGGAAGCTTCATATTATCTGTAAGAAATTAAGTGACTTAATCTTTTTGATTCTAATCTCTGATCAACTAAAGTAGTTAGCCCAGATTAAGAGGTGTCAAACCCAGACTACACAATTTTCCAATTTGATTGCCTATCTCTGAAAAAAAAATAATCAAAATTTATTTATATGTAGTAACCTCAAAGTCATTTACATATTGAAGAATATCTAAAGTCTCCATTAAAGGACAAGTATTTTTTTAAATTTATTGTTATTTAGTCATTTCAGTAATGTCCAACTCTTCATGACCCCATCTGGGGCTTTCTTGGCAAAGATACTGGAAATGTTAGCCTTTTCCTTCTCCTGTTCATTTTATAGAGGAGAAACTGAGACAAATAGCATTAAGTGACTTGTCCAGGGTTACACAGATAGTAAGTATCTGAGGCTGAATTTGAACTCAGGTCTTCCTAACTGCAATCCTGACACACTATCTATTGTACCACCTAAATGCCCCTTTAAAAAGTTAGAAAGCCCATTTTCTGAAAGAGATTTGTTTCTAGTGTACAATAGAATGAAAACCATATTTAGATTCATTATGTAGAGTGAATATTTAATCTGTATAAGATAAATAGCCAATGAAACCAAAATAAGAAAATAAATACTATCATGAAAGAGAACAAGTTTCCTAAAATCATAGTCACTGACAAGACAAACGACTCTGAAGGTAAGTGACTGAAAAAAGGTGATGGCCTTGACTTTATTGTCAACAGGCTCTGAATGCTTCATGTGATGTACTGGAGTCTCTTGGAGTATTTGGCATCAGGTTTATCTCTATCAAAACCACACTACTGCTGAGTGAAATAACAACTTTTTATTATTTAAGCAAGGCAACATACTAGGCAGCATATTTCTGAGTGGTTATATTAGAACTATACCTCAGGTGATTGCTTTAGGGTTTGAGGCCAAAGGCAAGATGAATCTACAGAAGTGTATAAATCAACTAGAAAGATTTTTTTTTCTTGGTTCTTTTATTGCTATTGTGAAATGGAATTAATACATGCCAATAAGGAAAAATCAATTATTTGTTGTGTTCTTCCTAAGCTTTTTTTCTCATGATTCCAGAAACTCTGGAGATAGAACTTAATTTGGGTAAAAGGTCTGGTATCTACAACTAAAAGAAATACCCTATCTTGTAAATCATTTTCTGATGACTCAATCAAATGATATCTAAATAAGAAGTGTTACTGAATTGTCACATTGCCCTGGAAATGCAAAGTGATAGAAGATAAAAGAAAAGGGTCAAGGTCCTTATAATTCAGAAAACAAATTGCCATATAATACTGAACATATAATAATAACAATTTACATTTTATATATTGCCTTAAGATTTGAAAAGTGCTTTCTTCATCACAGCCCCAGAGGCAGCTATTACCAACATAAGGGAAGGAGAAGGGGAAGGAAGGAATTGGTTCTGAGCCAGTAAAATTTACAGCATGGGAAATTCCAGTATGGAAAAACTCCATCCTCAATGAAGATTGGCAATTCACAGGCTAATTCTTTCATCTGAGAGTATTGCTTAGGGCACTGAGAGGTTAATGAGAGGTTAACTTAGTCCTTGGTAATTCTCAAACTGTGGCAGGACTTCTAGGGAAAGGCAGAATTTTAACTCTGGTCTTACTGACTCCAAGACTGCTCTTTATTTACTACTCTTTATTCCATCTTTATGCAAATGTAACCTTTGGCACAAAGGGCATTTGTTTGTGAGCCTTTCCTCATTAATGGAGATTTATTATCTGCTCCCAAAGGGTGAGCTCGTTTAATCTGTACTGTCTGATAGATATTTTCCAATGAATGTTTTCTGGATTTCTTTTTTGGTATTGACTTGGATAAATGGGTTTATTTGCTCTTGAGTGTTCATTGAAGAACTGGCATCTGGCAGGAAGGAGATTAAGCCATGGATATAGAATTAAGGGCACTCCTTCCCTATTAGGGATTAGAGATCCAGAGTTTAGCTTGAAACTAAAAATTGCTTTCTCTTAGACTAATGATATTTAAAGGAGTAGATAAGTATAATTCTATAGCTTGGTACCCTCTATCTTTGAGAAAGATAGAATAGCTGGCCTCTGGCCTCATCCTCCTGCTTCCTTTCCTGGCAGGAACCAAAGTATCTCTTGGAGAAGGATGGTGGAAGGAAACACTAAAGATATCTATTCTTGCTTCCCTGCAAACAAGCCACCTTTAGATAGAACCATGTGGACATGCATAATCTGAATGGCCCAAGTATATTCCACTAGCCACCGTATATGCAAATATTAATATTCCCATTTGGGGACTGATATTCTGAAAGGTTAGTGACTTTCCATGGTTATACAGCTATTCTCTATCAGAGACATTATTAAAACTCAGGTCTGATTCTCACCTATCACTGATAAGTAAGTTTGAGTTACCTAGTTAGCTTTCATAGGCAGATTCTTTGTTTTGTACAATTTCATATATTGCCTAGAAGGCTAATGATAGACTTTTGCCCAAAGCACCTGGCACTTTGAGCACTGAATGATAAGAACTCAATAATAACATGTAGTAGATAGAGGATGGAAAGAGATGCTATTCTAAGCCCTTCCTATGCAACAAAATCCATTTTTAAAATGACATTTCCTCTGAGGAGTTCTCCATGTTTCCCTGACTTTAAGTCTCAGCTGAAAATCCATCTTCTTAAGAAGACTTTCATGAACCTCATTTCTTCTGAGATAATCTCCAATTTATGATATGTATATATGCATATATATATATAGAAAGATAGAGAGAAAGACAGAGAGAGAAAGACAGAAAGATTTTGTTTGAACATCATTGTCTGCATGTTGTCTCTCCCTTTAGATTATGATCTCTTTAAGATCAGAGAGTACTTTTATCTTTCTTTGCATACTCTGGATGTATAGCAGTGTTTGGTACATAGGTATTTACTATATCTCCTGCTGACACAGTAGTACTAAAATCATCATTATAAAAGTTTTAAGAAGACTTAGACTCAATTCCCTTGGAATCTGTTGTAAACCAAGTACTTACTGGTGAGATTTTTGGCTAACAGGTAACAGAATGCCAAACAATCTCATTTAACCACTAAAAGCTTACAAGTCAGCTTTGAAAAATCTAATATCAATCAGCAATGTAAATTCCAGAGACTGGTATGCAAATAAGTCAAAACAACAAAGAGTCTGATAGATGGATCTCTGACTTCACTGACTTAAGCAATCCTTCCCCTAGTGTGAATAAACAACCTTTTAATTAGACTAGGGGATCTAGCACAGTGCCAGACACATGGTGAGTGCATGAAAAGCATTTGTTGACTGACTTAACGGGTTCTATGGATCTCCAGGGGATCCATGAATAGATTTCATGGGGGCTTTTGATATTTTGATAACTATATTTCAATATAATAGCTTTCCTCTTTAAGCTTTATATTGTATTTTATGCTTTTAAAAATTATTGTTTACCAGACTGACAAGAAGGTTAATGATACAGAAAGAAAGAAAGAAAGAAAGAAAGAAAGAAAGAAAGAAAGAAAGA
>JAJPUD010001129.1:82633-162021 GCA_023553655.1 Myrmecobius fasciatus | reverse complement strand
TCTCTCTCTCTCTCTCTCTCTCTCTCTCTCTCTCTCTCTCTCTCTCTTTGATGGACTCTACTTCTCAACAATGCAGTGATTCAAAGCAATTCCAATAGACTTGAGATGAAAAATGCCAATCACATCTAGAGAGAGAACAATGAAAGCTGAATGTGGATTGGAACATAGTATTTTCACTATTTTGGTTTTTTTTCTTTCTCATGTTTTTTTTTTTCTTTTGGTCTGATTTTTCTTTCACAAGATGACAAATACGGAAATATTTTTAAATGGATTGCACATATTCAACCAACATCAGATTACTTCTGTCTTGGGGAGGAGAAAAGTAAGAGAGGGAGAAAAATTTAGCACACAAAGTTTTACAAAAATGAATAATGAAAACTATCTTTACATGTATTTGGAAAAATAAAATACTACTGGAAAAAAGGCATTCTTATCCCAAAGAGTATTATCAAATGATAACAGGCCTAAAAAGAGTTCTCAGTAGAACTTATAAAAAAAAAAAACTTCAAAATCAAATAAGAGAGATTGAGGGGAAATTTGGGAAATTAAATAAAAGCAATCCAAGGAAATTATGAAAAGAAAGTTAACTAATTGGAAAAAGGTATACAAAATCTTAAGGAAGAAAATAATTCTTTGAAAATTAGAATTGAGTAAGAAGACTCAAATGATATTAAGACACAAAGAAATAATAAAGCTATAAAAACTAGAAGAGAATCTGAAACATCTCATCAGAAAAACAAATGATCCAGAGAACAGATCAAAGAGAGAATATAACAATTGTTAGATTACCTGAAATTTATGAATAAAAAAAGAATTTGGACATAATATTATACAAAGTTATTTTAAAAAATTGTTCTAAGGTTCTAGAACAGGAAAGTAAAACATAAATAGAAAAAAAAATCTACCATTTAATGCATGAAAGAGATCCCAGAAGAAAAACTTAAAGGAAAGTCAGAGTAAAGTTTCAAAGTTCCCTGCTTAGGGAGAAAATGAAGCAAGCAACAAGGAAAAAAAAACAATTTAAATACTGCAGAAATATAGACAGAATTTCACAAGGCCAGCAGCTTCTACTCTATAATGCCGTAAGTCTTGGAACATTAGAGCAAAAGAGCAAGGGTTGCAACCAGAAAAGTTGAGTATAATCCTGAATGAAAAAGAAATGGTCATTTGACAAATTGAAAGATTTTGGGGTATTTGTAACAAAATTTGTAACAAAAAAAGATCCTGAAGAAATATAAGGAAAACATTAAAGGCTGATTATAAAGCACTCATTAAGATCAAACTGTTTACTTATGATATATATGATAATGCTTTCAACATTCTTATAAATCTAATTACTAAAGTAGTTTGAAAAAAAGGATGGGGTGATTCTAAAAAAAAAGCAAAATTGGGTAGAAAAAGTTAAAAGAGCAATTATAAAAATGGGAAGTGAAAGGAAGAACTAATTCAGAGAAAGTAGATGGGGGAGAAAGACTGGTAATGTTGGAACCTTACTCTCCTCTGAGTTGATGAGGAAACAACATGTACATATGTAAGGGTGTAGAAATTTTCTGAACATGTAGAGAGGTGAGAAAACTGAGGGATAAGGAAGGGGAGGGACTTTTAGTGTGGTTATAGATTGAGAATGAGAAGATGAGGGGAGAAGAAAAGGTAACAGGGATACAGTAAAAAGAAAGGCTGAGAAAGAAATTTAAAAAATAAATAAGAGGGAAAGGAGTTCACAAATAGTAATTATAACTGTGAATACGAATGATTGTTTATAGCAATTCTCTTTGTGGTGGCAAAAATCTGGAACCTGCGGGGATTTTCTTTTTTATCATTTTTTATCCATATTATAGAAATGCTTGTTTTATTCCATAAATTAAAAATAAAATGTACTTAAATTAAAAATTCAACTGGTAAATATTTTACAAGAAAAATAAAAGTACAATGAAATATAGAAAATGTTAATATATAGTTTCTAAGTCAATATATGACCTTCAGGTGTCTTTATGTATGGTATAGTATCCCTCTATGAGTTCCTATTTGAGTTTGATCATATTGGTTTAAAATGCTTTAATGAGGGCTTCCTTATATTCAGTTTGTTCATTTTTGTTCCTCTTTCTCCAAGCTAGATTCCAATTTCACTATCCTTTCTTCCCAAGCAAACCACAATATTTACATGAAATTTTTTGATGGAGGGAAGAAAGATTATTAAGACCATTTGCATTTTTTAAAAAAGTAAATGTAAATATTGAGTTTGCTTGGGAAGAAAGGACAGAGAATACATTTATATATGCTAAAATTGGAATCTAGCTCACAGAGATTGGGTCCTAACAAAACTGACCTATTCATTATTCCCTGAGCAAGACATGAAAAATACTAACTCTAGGCTTGCCAAGGGGCACCTCCTTGTGGCATGCTTGATATTCCTTTCTGTAAATATAAATACAGCAAGAACACAAATCTCCCTCATCATTAAGAAAGGAACCCAAAACAAAACAGGTATCTTCCTTCCCTCTCCTGAGATTTTTCCCAAAAGAATTCTAGAATTATTATTATTATTTGAATTACTTATCCCAGCTTCCCTGAAAAAAAAATCTAGAATTGGAATGACAACAAGAAAGGGGACCAAAATTTATAAGTTATCATGCTGTTTAACTCAATCCTGGACATACTCAACATCTACCCATCTCTCTCAGTCTCCTCTCCCATCCGATTGGAGGGCTGGAGGCTATAGCACTCAACTCTACCAAAAGTCTTTCTTTAAAAAGAGCTTTGTAGACATTGCAGCTCATTCCACTCTCCACCTGCAGCTCTGTTTGGTCTCAACTCCATAGAACATGATGCCCCTGATGTTCCCCTTTTCAGCTTCCCATTAGATTCCAAGCTCCATGTAGACAAAGACTGATTTTTCTTTCTTATTTGTATCCTTAGCACCTAGCATAGTGCCTGGCACTTAAAAAGCATTTGATAAATGTTTAAGTAGATTGTTGTTAAGTTAATTTTAAGTTGAATGTTAAAGTTAAATGGATTAAGTTAAAATGAGTCAATGGGAGATAAAGATAAGAATGGGTAGCAGCAAATGGCAGTGATTTATCATATGTCCTTCAAGAGTGGAAAATTCATTTGAAAGGTTTAATCAGGAGACCTTCACACAACCACATGGGAATCTTTTATGTAATAGCCTGAACCAGAACCAGACAGTATGCCAGAAAGAATAACCAAGGGCTTTCAAAAAAATGGGGGCTTTCTAGTCAGAAGGCATGGTTTCTAACTGCAAACATATTTGGGCAGTACCAGAAGCTCCAGTGTGTCTAGAAAATTACTCCCTATGTAAAACAGTCAGTATGGTATTGTCAAAAGAACACTGGACTTGGTGTCAGAGGGTGTCAGTTGAAATCTTGGCTCTATTAGTTACTATGTGACCTTGAAACTCCTCATCTCTAAAATAAGAGGAGATACTAAATAGCTCCTAAGGATTTAAATACCATGAACTCCAATGAAATAAATACTCTCTATTGTGGAATAAGGAAGGGCAGAGTGAAAGAATTGTGGAAGCTGCAAAAAAAAAAAAAAAAAAAAAATAGGAGAGCTCCCAAGGCAAGCAGGATTGTGAAGTATTTGCTTTGAGAATATTTTTCTAACAAGAAAATATTGTTTAAAACACAATAATGATAAAAATAATCCTCATTTTAATCAAAAGTTCATATTGTTTTTAAAAGTCCATGGTATATAAATTTAAATCTTCCATTTCTCTAGTCATGAACACACAGGTATCATTTCTTTTAAAATGTATTTAGAAACTTTTGATTTCTACCCTTTGCCCAACTATTTTTCCAAAGTCTTTCCTGTTAAAAGATTAAAGTTCATATTGTTTTTAAAAGTCCATGGCATATAAATTTAAATCTTCCATTTCTCCAGTCATAAACACACAGGTATCATTTCTTTTAAAATGTATTTAGAAACTTTTGATTTCTACCCTTTGCCCAACTATTTTTCCAAAGTCTTTCCTGTTAAAAGATTATACTGCACTCTTGTGGTAGCTATTGTCAAATATAATGCAATTTCAATTCACTCTGTCTTGAGAAATAAAATACTTTAGATGAGTACTAATTGCCTCCTAGAAATGGTTTTAAGAAACATAGATAACTAGGCATGGAGGGGATTTCCAGCTGGGGTCCAGCCAGTCCCAAATTAAGGAAAGACCTCATATGCTCTTATGTGGTTATAGCTCTAGAGAAATGTTTGGAACTATATACCATTAGTAATAGTTTCAATATACATTATGGAAGGACACAGTGAGGAGAAAGTATGTGGGCAGTGAACAGAGAGCCCACCTCGAAATAAGGGAGATGGGTTCAAGTTCATTTTTGACATATACTAACTATGATTCTGGGCAAGTCATTTAAACTTCTAATTGCCCTGGTTAATTTTCTAAGATTAGAGCTATAGAACAATTGCCTATCCAAAGTAGAAAACAGTTTTCTCACTGAGTAATCCCTCCCTACAATGATGAAAACACAGATCCTGGAACAAAACTATAGGGAAAAGTGATAATTATTTGTTATAGTCATTATTTAAATAGTATATTCTCATTAAAAAAAAAAACATTTGCTCAAGGACAGTATTTAGTCTCCTAGTAACTACTTAGGTAGAAAATTATCCAAGGCTACTGGTGGGATCTGGTCAAAAAAAAAAAAAAGCAGAGTTCACATAAGAAGTATAAATAATGTCTTTAAGAACTAATCAAAGACATCTGAATTAGCAAATGTTTATTAAATTTAAAAATTATTAAATTACCAAATTGAATTGATTAAATGGAAGATAATAAGAGAGGGCAGCAACAGATGGCAGTGATTCACCACAAGACCTCCAAGAGTGAATTATCTTAAACTGATACTTGTTTCATATATTCTTCTGCATATAATATTTGAATATTTCTCCATTGGTTTTCTGTATCCAAATGTTATGGTAGGTGGCACAGTAGATAGAGCATTAGGCTTAAAATCAGGGAGACCTAATTTCAAATTCAGTCTCAGATGCTTACTAATTGTGTGATCCTGGAAAAGTCACTTCAGCTCTGTTTTTCTCAGTTTCCTCAGCTGAAAAAGGGATAATATAGCCTTCAGCTGAAAGGATTATTGTGAGGCTCAAATGAGATAATAATTGCAAAGTATTTAGCACAATGCGTGGCATAGTAAGTGCCATATAAATGTTATCTATTACCATTGTTATTAGAGTGATAATATTTGGTTATTTGCATGAGAAAATATAAAATTATTTTCCTGAAGTCACTTTGAGTTAATATTAATAAATATTTATTTTCATCCATTCTTTTGTTATTATATATAAAGTGCCCATCCTTTCAGTTCTAATCATTACATCAATATAAAAGAATAAAAGATAATTTTGAATTATTCATCTTGAAAGTTAAAATATAGAAAGCTCTTTATGTAGCATATCTACAAATACTCCACTATCAGTGTGGCATGTGCGCCACCTAGGGACAAAACTTTAAACTTTTGGGGAGGTAAATAGCAAAGGTTAGTGAGCAACAATCATAAAATAGATTTAGGATTGGAAAGGAACTTCAAAGCCTTTTTCTTATCTGTCTGAGGTAATGTACATATAGCCCTTTAAAGATAAATCTAATTCTTTGATGTCATATCAGTAGAAATGAAATAGCAATTCCTCTTGGATTTATTTAAAACTATTTTCTAAGAATAAGAACATTTTAATGTTAGAATGGATTTGGAGATCATTCAGTATAACCTTTCATTTTTGAAATGCGTACAAGTAATCTCTTTGGAAGGTTTCCCACCTAAGGAAAGCATATCAAAATGCAACAAGATGAATTTTATTCTAATTCAATACTTCCCTAACACTGTTCTGTGAAAACATGGTGTTCCATGTAATGTAACTAGGGAGTTCCCTGAGGAAATTTTAATGCTAATGATAACATTCTCTCTAACATGCTAAATAAGAAATTATACAAGGTTCAAAAATCCTTGTTTTTACAATACTTTCTTAGCATAAAAGTAATCAAAATTTACTCTCTTTTGCTCAAAAACTTCATATATTCTCTTTGTTTTATCTCAAGGGTCTTCCATATATACTCTCCTACTACCCAGAACCAATTTCATAAAAGTCCAAAATTATTCTACAGTCAAGTCATTGAGAAAACTGAATCTAGTTAGTGCCTTGGTCAAAACATTTGACATTTCAGATTGGCTAAAATGACAGGAAAAGTTAATGATGAATGTTGGAGGGGTTGTGGGAGGGCTGGGACACTGATGCATTGTTGGTGGAGCTGTGAACGGATACAGCCATTCTGGAGAACAATTTGGAGCTATGCTCAAAAAGTTATCAAACTGTGCATACCCTTTGACCCAGCAGCATTTCTATTGGGCTTATATCCCAAAGAAATCATAAAGGAAGGAAAGGGCCCCACGTGTGCAAGAATGTTTGTGGCAGCCCTTTTTGTAGTGGCTAGAAACTGGAAATTGAATAGATGCCCTTCAATTGGAGAATGGCTGAATAAATTGTGGTATATGAATATTATGGAATATTATTGTTCTGTAAGAAATGACCAGCAAGATGATTTCAGAGAGGCCTGGAGAGACTTACATGAACTGATGCTGAGTGAAATCAGCAGAACCAGGAGATCATTATACATGGCAACAACAGTACTATATGACGATCAATTCTGATGGACATGGCTCTCTTCAACAATGAAATGTTTCAAACCACCTCTAATTGTTCACTGAAGAAAGCCATATACACCCAGAGAGAGGGATGTGAAATGTGGACCACAACATAACATTCTCATACTCCTTGATTGATGTTTGCTTACATTGTGTTTCCTTTATCTGATATATCGTTTGTGTAGATAAGATTTTTCTTGCACAGCAATGATAAGTTTGAAAATATGTATACATATATTCAATTTGCCAATATTTTAACATAATTAACATGTAGTGTATATCCTGCCATCTAGGGGAGGGGTGGGGAGTTGGGGGGGAAAATTTGTAACAGAAAGCTATGTTAAGGGTTATTGTTGAAGAATTACCCACACATATGTTATGCAAATAAAATTTAAAAAAAAAACAAAAAACATTTGACATTTACACAGTAGTTTAAGATTTACAAAGTACTTTTGAAGGCATCATTTCATTTGATCCTCTTAACTTTATGAGCTAGCTGCCATCATTATCATGTGTTTTTTTTTTCTTTTCCTTTTCATTTTTGGTCTTTATTGTTTCTTCTCTTTCTTCTTTCCTTCCTTCCTTTCTTCTTTCCTTCCTTATTTCTTTGTTTTTGAGGGATTTTTTGTACAAAACGACTAATAATTCTGGTCCTCCTGATGCCAATCCAAGTCACTTACTATTATATTATACTGCTTTTTTAAAAGTAAAGAATGATAACCTTAAAACGGAGACTGGGGGGGGGGGAGGGAAGGGAAGCAGATATGTAAACATCATGGTATCATAGATTTCAAGCTGAAAGGGATCCTAGAAATCATCAAACTACATATGAAGAAATCAAGGTCCATAGTAATTAAACAACTTGCCCAACATTCCACAAGTAATACTACAGTATTATGCAGACGCAAAGTAGGAATCAGCACCTTTATACTGATTCTAATGAATAATTTTTCCACAGCAATGTGTTGCATATTGCTCATCCCACCATATACCTCTCTGCCCTTACAGTAATACTGGTATAAGTGTACAATCAAGATGTAGAGTAAGATCTCAGTATATGTAGAATATGGATGGATGAACATGTACAAAAATTACAAAAGTTGAGTAGGAATGGATAGATTACAATAAGCATCAATAGAGAGAATACCAACATAAATGAGATCAAAGATCCATGAAATATACAGGAGTTTGTACTAAGAAACTTCTAAAACTATTAGAGCAATTTCAACTCAAGGAAATCTTCTCCAACAGGATTCAAATGTCAGACATCATTCAAGAGCCCATGACTATGTTTTCAAATGTACTCCAATTCAAGTCAAGTTAGCATATGTGACACTTCTTCCAGATGACTTCAGCAGCACCTGAGAAGAGCTAATAAGTAATAACCCAGATCTAGTGTTTGAAAAGGGATAAGCAGCAACTGGATAGGGAGGCAAAAAATTCAAGGATAAAATTTAAAGACCCTTAGTGTTGCATAATAATCCTTTAAAAAACCCTTTTCCTGATTTCCTATGACACTCTTCACAATATTTATTCCAAATCTTTTCTCCTCAAGTTATCTACAGCAGTTCCCCATTTCCTCTTAGTAGAGGATCTTATACTTTCTTGAAAAAACAAAAACAAAAACTGAAGTCATTGGTTAGGAGTTCCCTCTTCTAGAGTTTACTCTTTTACCCAGTAAGTTCCCTCTTATACTTTAGCCCCAGTAACATGTTAGAGCCAATTTCCATGGCTTGAGAGACAACTGAAATTTTCTATATCTCAGAAACAGGCAAACCAGGGCTTGATTGTTTTATTGATTTGAGACTTGAGAAAGTGATGGGGAAATATTAATAATATAGATTAAACCTAAAACTGTCTTGTGTATACTTCCTCACTACCAATGTTGTTTTGTTTTTCAGTCATATCTCATTCTTCATGACTCCATTTGGAGTTTTCTTGGCAGAAATACTAGAGTGGTTGCCATTTCCTTCTCCAGCTCATTTTAGACATAAGGAAACTGAGGCAGAGTTAAATGTTGCCCAGGGTCACATGGCTTCCAAGTATCTATGGCCAGATTTGAATTTAGGAAGATGTATCTCCCTGGTTTCAGAACTGACACTCTATCCTCTGCTTCACCTAGCTGCCCCACATCCTGTTTAGCTCACTTTAACATCATTCCTGTTTTTCTCTCCTTTCTTCCAGTCTTAGAGGTAGTGATGAACTTTTTACTTACAAAGGTAGAAAGATAGAGAAAGATAGATGATGTGTATGAGAGAAAAGAGAAAGATAATAGAGGAAAGGAGCATCCATATGAGAGTCTTTAACTCTGAATCACAGCGAAGAAATTGCAAGAGATAATGACAGGTAATAAATGTGAAGTCAAAAATTATTTACCAAATTGTTGAATGGAAATTTAAACCAAAAAAGCATGTGTTATTCAGTCATTTCAGCAATGTCCAACTCTTTGTAAACCCATTTGAGGTTTTCTTAGCAAAGAAACTGAAGTTGTTTGTCATTTCCTTCTCCAGCTCATTTTACAGATGAGGAAACTAAGACAAACAGAATTAAGTGACTTGCCAACAGTTACACAGCTAGTAAGCATCTGAGGCCAGATTTGAACTCAGGAAGATGAGTTTTCCTGATTCTAAGCCCAATGTTCTATCCACTATGCCACCTATCTGCTCCCCCCCCCAAAAAAAAGCATAGTGAAGTAAAAAGAAAACTGGTATTGGAGTCCAAAAACTTCTTGACTTAGTTTTGATGCTTATTATAAGACCCAAGTTACCTTACGATCCCTAAGTCTCAGTTTCCTCATTTGTAAAAATTAGAGATTAATACACTAATATACCTCAGAGAGTTATTGTGAGTCAAACATCACTAGAAATGTGTGTTTTTATTAGACTATAGAGCAGTGGATATTCTTTTAAACCAAATTTTGCCTCCTTGGTAGCACATTATTCATTGATATGGTAAGAAGTAAAAAAAAAAAAGTGGGGAAAATGAAAATTACATTTCCCTTTAAGGCAAGCTGGATGTAGAATCAATGTAGAATTAAACTCTAAACTATATCTCTGTGAGTCTTCTCAATAAAACAACAAGCATTAAGGCTACATTTGGAACTGATCCTGTGATTTAACTGGCACATAAGCATAAATGCATATCAGACCTTTTTTCTCTGAAATTTACAATCCTAGAGAGTTACTAAGAACACCAAAATTAAATGACTTGTCCAGGGTCACACAGCCAGTTTCTGTCACAGGAAGTTTTGGAACTCAGGTCTTCCTGATTTGAGGAATGCTTTTTATTTTCTATGCCATACTGTCTCAGAAATTAAATCTAGCTTTTTAAGTTATTTAATCAATTCCACACATAGCAATTTTTGCAAAGGTCAAGATCCCCTACAGTAAATTTTGAAACATGCAAACATTTATATAGTTAGAGTTGAGGTATATATGGTAAGCTAAATTATAACCACTAACCAAGAGGGGGATAGGGTATGGAAAAAAATTCTATATTATAAGGATGTTTTGAAGGCCAGCCTCTAGAATATGATAAAGTTATGAAATAGTTCCCTTTGAATAAGCAGTCTACAAAGGTCAGACAATCTACAAAGCTAACAGTCAGACAGATCCTCAAAGAGTGACAGACTCCACAAACAGCAGCTCTTACTACAAATGAAATCGCAATCTAAAAAACAGCTTTCATCTGTAAAAACTGTGAAAATAACTGTGGTTCCCAAGGCATCTTTGCAGTCACACTTCCTCCCGTAATATCATCAGCTGTGTCTTCAAACACAAGAGTCAGTCATGTTCTCAAAATTGGAATCATCAACAGTTAAGATGAAAATCTTGTCATACAAAGAGCCATAGAACTTTTGTATAACAGGTAAAAAAAAAAAATAAAGGTTGCCTGCTATGTAGTGACAGCACTATCATTTATGCTTCTCCAGGATTCCGTTAATATTAGGGAATCATCACCTTTCCAAAGTACCTATGATCATCTATGCTTCCATAGGAACAATTTGAATTTAAATATATCTTTCTGAAAAGTAACAAATAATTACAATCACTGTACTATATGACCAGTAAGCAAAAGACTGAAGAATTGTACAAATATCAACTCTTAGATTTCACAGAATATATTAATTTCTTAAATTAACCATTCATACAAGGTTTCTGTTAATTAGGATGGTTTCAAAAGACCCCCACATTAGAACATAAGCTTAAAAACACTTACTTTCACAAATGAGGATAATGTGGCCCAGAGAGATAGTGTCTTTCAAAACATATTATACAAATTTTATTTCTCTTTTGAAAAATTCTGGTATTTTTCCCCTTATAGCTGGGAAAATCCTCTGGATAGTTTTATCTTCTTGTTCATTGGCATGATTTGATATATTTTTCACAGAATATCTCTCTTTGTCCCTCCTGCTCACTCTCTCTCTCTCTCTCTCTCTCTCTCTCTCCCCTCTCTCTCTCTCTCTCTCTCGCTTTCTCTCTTTTTCTTTCTTTTTCTCTTCCCTCCCCCACCCCAGCCTTTTTATCATTTAGGTCTTGCCTTTTATTTCTAGTTGTTTGTATTCCTTCCTTGCTTCTTATTCTGTTATGGAGGACACATTTTTCTCCTTCCACAGGGTAGCCTCAGGATCTTTGGGTTGGGCAGTTTGCAGTCACTGACTTAGTCCCTGTCCTGTCAACTCTTTAGGAGAGACCTAATTACCCAATTACAGCTTGATTTGTAGGCCCTTTTCCTTCATGAACCTGGAAGCCCCTTTCATTCCTATTGTGTCTGCACTGCAAGTTCTCCCCACTCTTACAAGTTTTCCTGGTTTTTTCATCTACTTATTGGGAAGTATCACTATTTCCCACTCGTTGCTAGAATGCAGAATGGGGTTCAGACTGAGTCACTGATTGGGCAAATGGAAAGAAGGCACTATAGAAGGATCTCAAAACACTATCTTGTTAGGTTGTTTTCAGCAAATGCACTTGCCTCAGGATAGCTGTGAAGTCTGCAGATTTCTTTATTCAAAGAAATTGACAAATAATTTTGTATCTTCATCTGCATCTTGGTTAAGCATTTCATCTAACATTTCAGGGTCTGAAAGTATGGCAGCCTCTAATTTCTTTTTCCAAATCTGCAATCTGGCCAAGAAAGCTTGAAATTTTTCCTGATCCATAGTGGCGACTTTAGGACCAACCTTAAATGGAAAGATTTACCTTATGTATATGATTAAAAATATCTTTCAGATAAGCCAGTTAATATGTAAAATTCTTTCCAAGTTTTCCAAGAGTAGATTTTTCCTTTTTTTCTTTAATTTAAAAGAAAGAAAGGAAAGAGGGGAGAAAGAAAGAAAGAAAGAAAGAAAGAAAGAAAGAAAGAAAGAAAGAGAAAGGAGGGAGGGAGGGAGGGAGGGAAGGAAGGAAGGAAGGAAGGAAGGAAGGAAGGAAGGAAGGAAGGAAGGAAGGAAGGAAAGAAAAAAAATTCTGCCCCACAGGCACTTCAAGACAAGACTTTTCCTCTTGAAAATCAACTTCTGTATGTTAAAGAACTATTTCCTATTCTGTTCCTGTATCCTGACAAAAAAAACATTTAAATGTATGATGATTCAGAGACTTGCATCTGATGAAGTTAATGATTTTTATGATTGTTGACATAACTTCCTTTAGAAAGAATCTTTGCTGCTAATATACATTTGTGTAAAAAGCAGTGAGTGACAATAGGAGATTTCCTCCTTTTTCAATGTAGTAGTAAATTCAAATGTATTACTAAGCATCACATGAGCTCCATCTGTGCAGAGTATGAAACATTTTTTCTAGTCAAAGTTTTTGTTTGGTAAGATTATTTTTTTTTACTATTTCTAAAACATGCAGAGTCTTTTGAGATGCTTCCAAAAGCATCTCACAAATTAAGAATTCTTCTTTGATGGTTTTGATAGACATAGCTAGCATTTGTATAGTATTTTAAGCTTCATATGTTATTTATAAGTATTATCTCATTTTTTATCTTCACAATAACCCTGGGAGGAAGGTGCTGTTATTATCTCCATTTAACAAATGAGAACACTGAATGATTAAGTGACTTGCCCAGGATCATACAACTATTAAGTGTCAAGAGATGGAATTTGAGGTTGAGATTTCCTGATTTCAGGCCCAATGCTCATTTCTATTGTGTCACTTAGAGAACCAAAATAAGAAGTTGCTTACTCTGTGTGTGTGTGTATGCATACATATACATTTATACACATACATATATGTATATAGATGTATATATTCATGTATATACTTTTATCCACTTGCATACTGACATTAAAATTAGAGTAACAATTCTATGGATCCTGGCTATTATTCCATGTAGATTCGAGCGGTATTCTGTACATTCTTAGAAATAATGGTTCTCATTTCTGATATCCTCCAATGTTCTTGCCAAATTAATTTTTAAATGTGTGCTATTTTCACAGAGTGGTAATACAAAAACACCATTTGTGTAACATGTTACCTCACATTCCTTTATTTCACAGTGCAATGGTCAAAAATAGTATAAAAAGAAAAACAAAAGAACTCCCCTCAGAATTTATAATCCTGTACACAACCTGCTTCACCATGCAATTTGATACAATAATATGTTACTTTAAATAATACAGCTAGCTATTCCAACTGTTTGAACTAGCCTAGTCTACACACATATGCTGTGCATTTATCCATGTTATAAAAGACTGGATCATCTTACAAAGAATTAAGAATTCTCCTTTAAACTGCTTAGTTTTGCAAAACTTAAATAATAAAAACTACTAATCTCCTTCCACATATTGATCAATCAGTAAATACAGGTGAGAAATACTGAGAAGCAACATAAATATCTGAATCATCAATATGGAAACACAATTTAACATCTGGTGGCAAAATAACAAAGTGGTTACCTATTAGTTGTCTATCCAATTACATCAAATGCCTTCTACTGATGAAAGTATATGGTAGAGATGAAGAGATGATTTCTACTAGTGCTTCAGTCATAGGTACTGATGATACTACCATGGTTTGTTGCCTACATTGATAATTGAAAAAAATACTAAATGTCAGCCAGATAATTGGGTGGGAGGGGATGGAGAGGGAAAGAGTTGGAATGTATTTTTTGCCAGATTCATGGTCCCCTCTGAAATCTATCCACAGATCCCAGATTAAGAACTCCTACTCTAGTCCAACCTGCCCATTTTACAGATGAAGAAGCTGAAGCTTATCTTTAGGTTAATTGACTTGTCCAGGAATCCTACAGGTACTATGTTAATGTCAGAACCATGATTTGAATACTATGCCTCTGACTCCAAGTCCATCACTCTTTCTATTTGTTTTGCATTGAAACTAATTGTACAAAAAAAATAAAAAAATAAAAAGCATAGTTGTTAAGAGGTAAAACCTCACTGCTAATAAATACAAGCAAAATGAAGCACTTAGCATACATTGCCATAAGTCATATTTACTAAATAAGTTACTATCTCAAGCATTAAAATGAAAGGGGAAAAAGTAATATCAAAAAGTTTTCCAGGTAGAAAATTTAAGTGCAGAATAAGAATAATAATTTAACTCACTGAGTTTTAAATTACCATTCATAAGTAATCATTCACTTCCACAGAGAATGATGTTTTCATCCAAGAGGAAATTAAATTCATTGTGCAGAAACTTTATAGCAGGTTGACAGAAATACCTCAGTACAGAAAATAAAGATTACTTAGATTACCATGCTCTTTTATTTATTAGTTATGTGACTGTGAGCAAATCATATATTCTCTGAGCCTCAGTTTCCTCAAATGTAAAATAAGTATAATAATAGTTTTGTTCCTATCTATTCTACGAGGATCAAATAAGATGAGTCTATAGCATTTTTGTAAACCCTAACATTATATAAACAAAATACTATCATAAAAATGAAACAAACTTGGGGTAGTCACTTATGGTGTCAGTTTTCGCTCCATTTTATGTAAGAAAATACAAGCAACTTTTGTTGCTATTTAGCAGATAGTGGCAAATTTATCATATTCCTAAGAAAATCCTAAAAAAGCAAACATAAATAACATTTTTGATGAAAAATAGATTTTTCAAATCACAATGGGAATTTAAAAAACACTGGACACATTTTACGCCATCTTTACATTATTATTAATTAAAATCAAGTGACAGTTCAGCAAAGAGAAAAAAGATCCTATGCAGCTACCCACCCAAAGTTAGGGCACATAAAGCAGATAATGAAGCATTTTGTTTTGAGGTAACTGAGGAAATTTTCTTCTAAATCTTTTTACTAATTTACTAAAGTCAATAAGTGAAATAGCATTTTTCAGGATTTTGAAAGCAAGGTACTATTTTCATAGAAATTTGTATTATCGGGGGCAGCTAGGTGGCGCAGTGGATAGAACACCATCCCTGAGGTCAGGAGGATCTGAGTTCAAATCTGCCTCAGACACTTAACATTCCCTAGCTGTGTGACCCTGGGCAAGTCACTTAACCTCAATTGCCTCAGGGGAAAAAAAGAAAGAAATTTATATTTTTTTCCTCTCCTTCAAGATAACAACTTTCTGGTAGCTCTCTTTGACTACTCTAATACAGCCTCCACATAGTTACCCAAGTGTTTTTCCTAAAGCACTGTTCTGATCATGTCATCTCTCTGCTCAATAAACCCCAGTAATCTTCCCATCCCATTACTCTCCAATCAAGTATAAACCCCTTTGTTTACCATTCAAAGCTCTTCCAATCAGTTCAGCAGACAGGCTTAACCAGACTAAGGAAAAGTGAGGGACTCCAAACCCACCAATGAATTAGGGGAGTATCTACCCTTCCAATCTTTCCAGTCTTATTATACTTATTCCCTTCCATGTATTCTATGATGCAGGTTTCCTTTCCTTGGTTATCCCTCAAACATAATAAACACTCCATTGCACAACTTTGTGCCTTTTCTCTGATTGTCCCCCATGCTTCACCTCCTGGTTCACTGGCTTCTTTCAAGATTTATCTCCAGTCCCACCTTCTCCAGAGCTTTTCCCTGTCTTTCTCCCCCCAGTGCCTTCCTTCTTAGATTATTCCCCAGTAGATACATTGTGCGTTCATAATTTTTTGTATGTTTGTCTCTTACATTACAATGTAAGATCGTTAAGGTCAGGGACTATGCTTTTGCTTTTCTTTGTATCTTTGCTTAGCACTCTGCCTGGCACACCGAAGGTATATGATAAATCCTTGTTGTTGACTAATTTATTCCCTTTCTTATTTGTCTTCATTTAGAGTCCTAAAGCAGAATATAAATATAGGAACAGTAATAATAACAGAATTTGGACAGCAGAGGGTGCTATAGGAATAGAGGATTTTTTTTCTCATTAACCAGTGAGTTTAATTGATCATTTAATCATCTAAATAAACTTGGTACTTGGTAGAAGCCAGACATCAAAAATATATATCATAAGCAATTTCAAAAATATTATTTTTTTTATATTTCAGGACAACTATTAAGGAACAAGTTTTCTTTTTTTGCTTTATTGTTCCATTCATGGGAAAAAAAAAAAAACCTGAATTTAGAGTCAAATCACATGAAATAGAAAATACTGCTCTTGCTATTTACCACTTGTAAGACTTTTCAGCAGATCATTTAATCTCCATAGGCCTCACTATCCTCATTAAGAAAATTCTATGTTTGGTCCAGATCAAGGGTTCTTAGCCTCAGGTCTGTGAACTTAAAATATATATACATATTTTACTTATTTATATTTCAAGGAGGGGTTTATAAAATTTGGGGCCCATCATCACCCCAAAAAGGTTAAGAATCCCTGGCTCAGATGATTTCTAAAGTAGTATTCATATCATAGGAGTCTAGATTTAGAACTGAATAAGGAGAGGTCATCTGTTTTCAAATCCCTTGGCCCCTTTTCCTATCATGGACCCTTATCCTCCATTGCTTCCATGCTTATGCACGTGCTAGAGTACTAGCAGAAATGACACAATAGTAAAGGCTATGTTTACTAGAAATGTTATAAAATATCTTGACCCTCCCTGCCTCGAGGCAATCCTTTTACTATTCCCTAATTACATCCCCCATACACACAGCTGATCACTCCATCTCTACTTTCTTTAAGCCTGGTACACCACCACTACTATCCCCACCTACAGACACATATACACATACAAACACTCTCTTAGCAGAAGGTATTACCTGTGAGTTATATAAGAAAATAGAGTATATAAGTGTTCAGAGAAAACTAGCATCTCTGTGTGATGACTGCCAAACTCCTTTTTAGGGCTGCTTTCTACCTTTTCTACCTTGCCACTCAACTCTCTGTTGATCCAAGAAGCTGTAGTACATACAGTAGCCATACCCCATCAAATCATTTCAGCAGTCAGGTTTAACCAGGCATAGAGTAAGTGAGGAAGTCCAAACACATCAGTGAATTAGGGAAGTGTCTATGTGAAGCATGTGAAGATCTCCCAGTGGAATAGGTGGATGTGAACAATTTGTTCCCACAGGCCATCGAGCTTAGAATCTGATTAGTCATCAAAGACACAAGTCATCCACTGCATCCCAAGCCATCACCAGTAGTCTTTTGTTTTGTGTTACCACTGAACTTTGATGATTCTGGAAAAGAGAGGAGGCTGTTGACTTCAAGTAACTCTGCCTCACTTAAATCAAATTTATGTGTCAGTCAAAAGGTATCACCCCATTCCATTTTACCCTTATTACCCTAGTTTTTTGTATGTTTGTCTCTTACATTACAGTGTAAGATCATTAAGGTCAGGGACTCTGCTACTTCAGAGTCCTGGTTTGACAAATAAGTGATGAAGCAGTAGGAGCTCTGAGAGCTATAATCACAATCTTGCTCACAGGTGGCTCAGATTTCACTAGACTCAAGCAGCAGTAGGATTCAGAAGCCCCCTGGGTTTCTGAGCAGTCTAAGGACTGCACTGCTCATCTCCTGGAATTACAAAAAGGCTAGAAAAGGTGCCCTAAAATTGTCTGCTTCACCATAGCCTGCTTACCATGGCAAGTGGGTGCCTGTGGGCGAAATATACATACAAAACTGTACAAAATTTTTGTGAAGATGATTCTACTCACTATTGGTACATGGAATGTATGAATGCTTTTGGGCAACATGAAATCCAGTAGACAAGGATGCTCTTAAAGTCTTTCTGAAGAACTTTGGAACTGATTGTGAAACATGGGAGACACTGGCACAGAACCACCCAACATTGCCTGCCCACATCAAAGAAGAAGTTGTGCTCTATGGGCAAAGCAGAATTTCAGTAGCTCAAAAGAAATATGAGATGCACAAATTTAAATTCATCTCCACTTTAAATGTCCATATGGACTATTTGTGCCCAACGTGGTAGATTTTAAAATAATATTCTATTAGTCTGATCTGTCATGGTTGGACAAACTGTACCTTAACCCCAATGTAGTGATATCATTTTGGTCATCTTCAAGGATGAAGGACAACCATCAACTAAACAACTAATCAAAAATAAAAATACTTTTACCTTTGATTCCATTTCCTCTAGCATCATCTCTCGCTAACAAACTCAAAACAAAACACAAAAATCAACCCTTTATTTGACCCCACTATTTCCTTTCACAGTCAGGACCTAGGAAAAAAAAACTATTTATATTCATTACTCCACTTTCTTTTCACCTACTTCTCAACCACTTGCAATCTAACTTCTGACCTTATTATCTAAATGAAATTATTTTCTCCGTCACCAATGATCTCTTAATTTCCAAAAACAATATTTTCATCATCCTCCTCCTTCTTAACTCTCTGCAACATTTGACAATGCTAACCTCTCTCCTCTAAGACACTCTCTCCTCTGCAAAAAGGATATTTCTCTCTTGGTTCCCTTCATACCTAACTGCTCCTTTTAATCTCTTTTGCCAAATCATTGTCCACATCCCCTCCCTTAACTATGAGTGTATCCCCAAGGTTCTGTCCTAGGCTCTTTTTCTTTCTCTTTTTTCTCAGTAATTCTATGAGCTTCCAGTGCTTCAGTGGGTTCAATGAGGATTAATTTGATGAAAATTATGAAAAAAAAAAGCTACTAAGTAAAAACCAAGAACTACAAAGGTTTACCAGCAGGATAGCTTATCTGTTGCTAAGAAGGCAGCATTTAGTTCCATCAAAAGTAAAACTTTTGCAAATGAAGCTCAGAAAGAAGCATATTCTTGGTTCAGTAAGAAAAAATTCAGTTTTATTTTGATAGTAACAATCCAATGCATTTTTATGATGTCCTGAAATTTATTTATGGACCAAAGATCTATGGTCTATCTCAACAACTCAGTATCAATGGAACCATATAGATCAATGATAAGGATATGATCCTGAAAAGAATAGTTGAATATTTCCATAGCATTCTCAAGAGACCATCTTCAACCAATGCTGAAACTATTGACCATATACTTCAAGTTAAAGTCAGTATCTCACTGGCTGAACTTCAACTGAATAAGAAGTTTTGGATACCATTAGGCTCCTCTCATATAGCAAAATGCCCAGTGCTGATTTTATTTCAGTTGAAATTTACAAGGCAGAATATTTTAACATAATTAACATGTAGTGGATATCCTGCCATCTAGGGGAGGGGTGGGGAGTTGGGGGGGAAAATCTGTAACGGAAAGCTATGTAAGGGTTATTGTTGAAGAATTACCCACACATATGTTATGCAAATAAAATAAAATTTAAAAAAAATTCTACAATCCAAAAAAAAGAAAGAAAATATATTCCATATGATAGGCACAATAAATATTTATAAAATTAAAAAAAAAACCATTAAGCATCGACTAGGAGAAATCAAGTGCTTTGGGCTAAAATAACCTCACAGCTCTTTTGGTCTTCTCAATGTGGGATTGATTAATATCAATTAAACTTCTAAAGGAAATAGTCATAATCTATATTGATTTCTATTCCTTCATCCATTTTCCTATTTTTTTCTGTATATGTTCTATGTTTGAAAGATTAAATTGTAACTTTTTCTATTAAAAAAAAAGAAATTTACAAGGCAGAAGGTTCACTGCTCATACAAAAACTGACTTAAATCTTTTGGATTATATGGTAAGAAGATGTTATCCCCAGGAGATCAAGGATACTTCCATTGTCCATCTCTATAAAAGAAAAGGAAATAGACTATATTGTGACAAATCACTGGAAGAATCTCTTTCTTAGTCATTGTGAGAAAGATTCTTGTCAAAGTCTTCTTTAATAGGCTGATCCTTTACCTGAAAAATGGTCATGTATCCAAGAGCCAGTGTAGCTTCATAAAGAGCTGAGGAATAGAGCAGAACAGAGGTCTGCATAACATTTGTACATCTGACCAAAGTCTTTGATACTGTCAGTTATGAGGAATTGTGAAAAATCATGGAGAAATTTGGTTGTTCAAAGAAGTTAATCAGTATTACATGTCAGTTTAACTACAGCATGCTTTCATGTGTTCTGGATAATGGATAATTCTCTTGTACTTTCCCAGCCACTAATGAAGTGAAGCAAAACTGTGTGCTTGCTCCCATGCTTTTTTAGCATGATGCTTTCAGTGACATTATCAGACACCTTCAATGAGGATGAAAAATGACATGAAGGTCTGCTATCACACTTCTAGTAAATTACTTAACTCAGAAAGGCTACACGCCAAGCCTAAAGTGGAGGGAAAACTGGTGCATGACTTTTTGTTTGAAGATGATTGTATATTCCATTCAGCTTCTGAGTCTGAGATTCAACAGAATGTGAAAAAATTCTCTGCCACTTGTGCTAATTTTGGTGTGACAATACCAAGAAAACAAAGATTTTTTATCACCAAGCACTGCACTATCCATACTGGTTACAGGAAATAGAGAAATTTTGAATGTCGTGGATAAGCTCACTTAACCTAGCAGTATACTTTCCAGGGATATACATTATAGATGATAAGGTTGATATATAGTTGCCAGAGCTAAATAAGTATTTGGGAGGCTCTGAAATAAAGTGTGAGAAAGAAGAGGTATTAAGCTGCACACAAAACTGAAGGTTTACAGATTCATTGTGCTGACATCATTGTTATATGCCTTTGAAATCTAGACAGTCTACAAGTTCCATGCCAAAAAAAAAAATTGTACCACTTCCATTTGAATTATTTTAGGAAAGATTCTAAAGATCATCTAGCAAGAGTAAGGTCCTTTCTCAAATTGAACTGCTAAAATATTCAAACACTACTGCAGAAAGCACAACTTCAATGAACTGGCCACATTATTTGAATGTCAATTTTATCTAAAATATTATTTTACAGAGAACTCATGGGAAGCAAGCATTCACATGAAAGTCAAAAGAAACAGTACAAGGACACTCTCAGGGTCTCTCTGAAGAACTTTGTAATCAATTATGAGATAAGGAAGACAATGGTACAGCACCCTCCAATCTGGCACCCCCGCATCAAGGAAGATGTTATGTTCTATTAGCAAAGCAAAATTTCAGTAGCTCAAAAGAAATGTGAAATGTACAAATTTAGAGACATCTCTTTCCCAAATGTTCATATAAGACTCTTTGTGCCTGACCAGTGGTAAAGTCTTCCAAACTTGGATTGTTTTGATCAGCCACTGTCAGACAGACTGTACCTTGAAACCCACACCTGAGGGCATAATTTCCCCAGTGCTGCTTCAAATTCCATAGAGGAGAAAGAGATTCACTTCGATTCCTAAATATCTGAGTCTCAAGTTCTGAATCCAAATGTCTTTCTTGTCCTTAAATCTCAAGTACCTTATCTTCTCAGGTCTCTCCTGCTGGGCTGGCTGGCTGGCTGTACACGTGCCTTGGAATCCTGCCTACAGGTCCTCAAATTCATGCCTCTAGTGGGCATGATTTATATATATATATATATATAATTAAAAAGGACAAAGCTGGTTTCTCAAGACCACTTGGTGAAAATGAAGGAGGAAAGGAAGACAGCCCTTCTCCCACTCAGTCGATTTATGGTTCCTTTACTAGTAGTGAACTTGGACCTTCATCTTTTATGGAAGCCAAGAACAAAACAGGGAGACTGTCTTGGTGTGAAAGTTTTAAAGTTGCAGTCTGTTCCCACTATACAGCCAATTGAAAGAGGCTGTTCTAAAAAAAATACAGAATGTCTTCTGCCAGAAGCTAGTTCCTCTACCTTAGAAAATCTGAACATGTTCCAACATTCTGCTATACTAACCTAGTATAGTCTTAGTATAATGGCCATTTGGTCCAACTCAAGCCAAAACAGAAACCCTCTTTATGGTATTCCAGACAAGTTGTAAAGCCCACTAGACAACAACCAGGAAGAGAGAGTCCAGCTATTACACTTTTGGATAGCTCCCATTGTTAGGGAAGTTTCTTTACCCTAAATCAAAAAACTTTCTTCTACCCATACCTAGTCCTGCTCTCTAAGGTCAAGCAAAATAATTACATATGACAATTTTTGTCACTTATAATTTCTTCAGGATTACTCAATGTTCCCTCAGAATGTTGAAGTTGAAAAGATCACAGAATCACCCTTTAATCCAACCCATAACTAAGAATTTTCCAGTTTGGTACTTTTGAAAACTGGTTATCCAGCATTTGCCTGAAGACTTCTAGTTAGAAAATAGGCATTTATGTAATACTTACCATTTGCCAAGCACCATGCTAAGCACTTAACAAATATTATCTCATTTGATCCTCACAACAAACTTTTAAGATAGGTGCTGTTACCATGTTCATTTTACAATTGAAGAAAGTGAGGTTAAGTAACTTGCCCAGAGTCACACTGCTAGTATCTGAGAGTAGATTTGAACTCAGGTCTTCCCATGTTCTATTCATTATACCACCTAGCTTCTTCAATTAGTTAGAGGGAACCCATTATCTCTCAAAGCAGACCATTTTGTGTTTAAAAAGCTTTAACTGTTAGGAAGTACTCTTAACATCATGATGAAATTTGCCTTTAGTTTCAATCTATTTTTCTTAGTTCTTTTCTCTGAAGCCAAATTGAACAAGTAGGGTACCTCTTCTATATGGAGATTTCAAATACTTGAAGACTATCATATCCTGCCCACCACCTCCCGGAAACTCCATATACTTACACCCTCATCTAAAGCCTCTTTTCTCCAGATTAATTATTACTAGCTCTTTCAATCAATCCTCATATAATATGATCCCCAGTCCTTTCAGACATACTTGTTACAACTAATTAGACATGCTCTAGCTAATTTGTCCTTCTTGAAATATGGAGCCCAAAATTGAACACAGTATCTAAATTGAACACCGTATCTAAGAAGAAATCTGATGAGGAAAAATATAACAGAATATATAATCTTCTTTATTCTAGACAATATGATTTTCTTTATGAAGGCCAGAATTGTCAGTTTATTTTGCCTATTATACAGTTGACTTATACTGAGCTGACTTCTACTAAATCCCTAAGATATTTTGTATTTGTAAAGGCGATTTAAAAAATCCAAGTGTAGATTTTTTTCCATTTGTATCTGCTATATTTCATCTTATTAGATGTGATCTTGCTGTCAATCTTATTGAAATTGTTTTTCATCTTGACACTCATTCATGTCAACTCCTAGTTCTGTATCATACACAAACTCACTAGCTGAGATAAAGCTAAAAACAAAAGAGAATCTATATAAAGATGAAAGAGGAAATTAATGTTGCAGCAAGATCCCAAAGAAAGTGGGAAGGAATAGGATCAATTATCCTTAGTGAGAAGTCAAGAATACTTAGGTAACCAGAAGGAAGGAATAGAGAATAGACTATGGTGAATAAAAGAATGATGGAGAGTTTGAGGAACAGAGGAGGAAAATTGGAGAAACTCATGAAAAATAGCCTCAGTCTTCTCAGTGAAGCTTCAGAGTAAATCATCTGCTGTACTGAAAAACAGACTAAAGGTTTCTGCATTTTCTTATTCTTCTAAAGCATTCATTTAATATTTGTAAAAGAAGAGGTAAATTACAGACATACTAATAGGTGCTACAGCCAAGATCTTCATCAATCCAAGAAAGACTGTATATTTTTAATATCTTTTGAGAAAACCAACAAACAAAATCAAATGAAAATCAAATAAACCTGGTACTAATGAAGTTGATAATGAAATTGTATAACTTTAGAGGATTAATCAAGGTACAAAAAGTAGAGTCAGTGAGGTTCAGTAGGAATAGGGTTTGATATGTTCTGAGAAAATATTAATAGATAATTGATTCCAGGAACTTAAGCAAGTATTTCCACTTACTTACTGAAGGCAACATAGGTTCCTGTGGGAAAGCAAATTTCTTATAGTCCTTTGAGGAAACAATATTTTACATAATCTTTGACTCTTTGTGGTCATGTTAAGAGTCTAGATCTAGAATCACAAAATAGTGGGCCTAGAATCCTGATGCCATAGATATGAGTATGAATGTGGTATGAGTGGGTTTAAGAGGGGGAAAAAAGTATTTAGAATAGTTACCAAAAAAAAGAAAGAAAGAAAGAAATTGAAAATAATAGACTAGAAGATTATTCAACAATAGCAAGAAGCCAACTAAGGTTATGCCTCATAAATCTACAATGGGTATAATTAACTCAAGTGATTTTGATTCCCTCTAAAGATATTCAGCAGCCCTGGAGCAGAACCTGTAAAACTGGTTCATGTTAGTTACACCATGGATGGGATTTAATGGGTCAAAAATGGCAGAAGATTATGGAGTCAGGGAATTCAAATATTATAGTTAGTAAAATTACTAAGAGCTAGGTAAGCAGGTCAGAGTGAAAGAGACTGGGGAATAAATAGGTCAAATAAAATGAGGTCATGATAAATACAAAAGTTTACTATAATGAGAGGGAGAAGGAAAAGAAGTACAAAATATTATATTAGGAAATTAAATTTCAAAGTTTAGTATCTTGATGATGGTATAATTCTCCCAAATGATAAGGTTTTAAAGTGTGATCATTTCAATGAACTGCAGTGGAGTAATGAAGAACTAATGAAATAAGAGTTGAAAAGTTTGAAAAATTATGTGATCAGGTTGTTAGAAAGGTCATCAATATTCCTTCCTTTCATTTTAAAGTTTTACCCCTTTGTGGTTAGGTCTCCCTAAAACAAAAATTTCATATAAACTAAGGCCTTAAGACTACCGTTCTCTGTCTCTCCTTACCTTCACTGCCAAATTTGGGCTTACATTCTTAGATGCATTTCTTTATCACATACACATTCCTCCAATCTTATAATTTGGCATTGTTATTTACCATTCTAATAGATTACACTCTCCAAAATCACTGATAACATTTTAACTACTTAACTTAATGGTTTTTCATACTCTTTGACACAGTAATTGCCTTAATAAGCAACATACTCCAAAGAGTTCATACATTCCAAAATATTCACAGCAGCATTTTGGCTTGTTTTTAATTTTTATTGGATATAGTTTTGGGTTTTTTTGTTTTTTTCTGAGGCAATTGGGGTTAAGTGACTTGCATAGGGTCACATAGCTGGGAAGTGTTAAGTGTCTGAGACCATATTTGAACTCAGCTCCTCCTGACTTCAGGGCTGGTGCTCTATCCACTGTGCAATCTAGCTGCCCCAATATAGTTGGGTTTTTTAAATAATTTTTCCTTGCAAATATGTTGTTATCTGTTTCTCAGAGATCTATTCTATGTAAAAGAGAATGAAAACGAAAAGGAAAAAAAATTGCAAAATAGCTACTAAATGAACTAATTCTGACAGTTTATAGATTGTTCATACCCATAGTCCTTCACCTCTCTGAAGAATTGAGGGGGGTGGGTACTTTTTTTCATCTCTTCTTCAGAATCAGCCAAGATTATTTTAATTACATAGCATTTGGTTCTATATTTTTCATTTCTTTCATTTATATATTTTAGTCACAATGTAAATTATTCTCCTGATTCTGTTTGTTTCACTTTCTATTATTAGCTCATGTAAATCTTTGTATGTTATTTTGTATTTTTCATATTACTTGTTTTCTGGCACTGTTATATTTTATTCCCTATGTATCATAGTTTGTTTAGTCCTTCCAAATTGATGGAACTCTTTTATTTAAGTTCTTTGCTAAAAATATATAGATATAGATATAGATATAGATATAGATATAGATATATGCTACTCACTTTGTGTGGTGAAACTAGAAAAAAAATTGATGTCTTTCAATTGAGGCATGGCTGGGTAAACTGTAACATAGAAATGTAATGGAAAATTATTGTGCAAAAACAAATTAAGAATATGAAGAATTCAGAGAAAAAATAAACAGAACTAGAAAAATATACAAAGGATTGTGGTAATGTGAATGAAAAGAAGCTTAACACTGAGTGATTACAATGAAGTTGGTTGTGAAGGACAACTAATGAAATATGTCTTACTGCTCTTGACCAAGAGGATATATATTTTACTAACTTGTATTTGTTATAAGAGAAAAGTCAGTTTTGGAAGTAAGGGGGACTAGAAGCTATATTGAAAATTTACTGTCATATTAGTAAAAAATACTAGAGAAACATTTTTTAAAATTCAACTTCGACCCCTTCCTTCTTGATATTTTTCTCCTACATTGGCTTTCCTGATAACAGTCCTCTTCTGATTCCCTTCTTTCCTACCTAACCATTCTTCTTTGTCTCCATCACTGGTTGATTTTGACCCTAATTTCCTATACTTATGTGTACTTAAAGGCTCTAGCTTTGTCCTGTTCTCTTCTTTCTCTACATTATCTGCCTAAATAAACTAATTTATTTATATAACTCATATTTATTGTTTGTATATAGAATTTCCTAATCTTTCCTCAAGAGTAGGAGTACTTCTGTTTCAACTGATTAATGGATAAATTGAGGAATCTCACTAAAACCTCAAATTTAAAATGTCTAAAAATGAAATTATTTTAAACCCCTCTCCCTCAATCTGCCTCTCCTACTTTCTTCTTTCTCTTTAAGACACTGCATTCCCAATAACTCAGGTTCAAAACCTTGGAGTTTCTTGATATTTCTCCCTCTTTCACTTTCAACATTTAATCAAAAGTCAAATTCTACCCATTCAACTTCAAAAAAATTTCCCCCCACATTTTTTAACTCTTCTTAGTTCAAATTGCTTTTAATCTAGTAGGTTCTCATTCTCTCTTGCATGGACATACACAATAGTCTCCTATAGGTTTCCCTGACTTCATTAACTCCCTTTTACAATCCATCCTTCAGAGAGTTGACAAAAGAATCTTCTTAATTTGTATTAATCTGATCATTTACTTTCATACTCAAAAGCCTTCAGTGACTACCCACTGTCCTCAGGATAAAAGACTAACTTCTTAGCCTGGCATTTAAGACCCAGCACAATGTGACACTAGCTGACCTACTCTTTTGTACATGCTAGACAAAATGGATTATTTTTTCCCCTACTCTTTATCATTTTGATATGAATCTTCCCTAAATAATCCAATACCTTGACAACTCTTTCTCTTACTCCTGGGATAATCTCTACCTGGGATAGAACCCAGATACTCAGAGGACTATGTTGAGAATCCTAATATTGCAGGGTGGGAATTGAGAGCAAGGTTCATGTACTTCCATGTATCATAGGAAGTACTTCAATACGGCCTTGAACACCTTCCTCACAAATTACAACTTTTCAATAGAGCTTTCTCAGTTTGAACCAGAAATGAGTTATAATAGATGAACTGCAATTCCACATAGCCTCTCAAATGCAGTTCCTCCTAGCTTGTGAGTCACAAAGGTTACTTTTTTTTTAAATGGGAGCTGTGTTCTTAAGATTAGATAGCACTGTCCCCAAAAAAGCTAGGATACCTTCCTACTTCCCCATAAAACAAGCTTTGAAGTCACTGAGGGCATAATGGCATAGAGGAAATATTTCCATGTCTTAATAGAGGGTTCTGTCTTTGGTAGAAATTGCCCTAAGGGAATGAGGTAGCCTAGGGCATTGGGCTTCAAATCAAAGGATGAGACTAGGAAAAAGGAAAAAAAAAACAAACAATAATCTAATTTGTCTAGAATGTGTGACAGGGAACAGATAAAACTAGAAAGTAGGTTAAAGTCAGATTGTAGAGGTATTTAAATGTTAGGCCAAGAAGTTTGTATTTTATCCTAAAAGCAGTTGCAAAGCAGGTATTGTGATCAGGTAGAAGTGAGGAGTTGTCAACATTATCTATATTGGGAAATCTTACTGAGCAGAGAATTTAGGAATGAACAACTAAGCAAGAACTACTCTTTAAGCTTTATACTTATTCAGTTTAATTGAATTTTTAAAATATCCTAGAAGAAGAGGGAACTTTCATGAGGTTTCTATTGCATTATTATGAAATTTCATTCTGTGCCCACCCCTCCCTGCCCCCTGCAAGGCAATCTCCATCAGAGTTCAGAAATCCATAAGTCATACATGCCATACTATATGGAATATGATAATATAGCTTTTTATCACAGCTCCTTCCATATTGGTAAAAGGCTATGTTGTTGTTCTGCCTTTGTTTTAGAAGAGGACCAAAGATAACTCAGAATGACGACTTTATTTGTGTGTGAATTGGATTTAAGTGAGGTGGAATTGCACAGTAATCATCTTCACTCTCTTCCAGAATCATCCATATTCAGTGACAAGACAAAAGTCAGGACAACTGTCAATGGATGATCATGTCTGACCAAGCTCTAAGTGTTTCGGCCACCTTTATGAAGACCATAGGAATAATTTATTCTCTTCTGCCCATTCCACCAGGGCAAGCGTTCACATACTTGGGACAAACATTCCCCTAATTCACTGTTGCTTATTCTCAACCTGGTTTAACCCATCTGCAGAGAAGGTTTTCCAGGGGTGAAGTTTCTTAGCGCCTCAGGAAAGAGCCATGTAGAGAAAGGAAAGAAGTAGGCCTCTAGTCAAATCCCTGTTACTGGGATTGTATGCTTTTTTTTCTTTTCCGGATGTTCCCTAAATATTCTGCAGCTGCTCTACTTTTCTGATAGACTCAAAGCCACTCCCAAATACACACACTCCTCCCATGGCCCTCAGCACTAGCCACTCCAACTCTAGCCTCCCAGACCAACAGTCAAAATACTTGAGCCCTGAGGCTACTTTCTTAGACCACAGAACAGCTTAGAGAAAAGCATCATACACACACTAGTGCATAGTGTGTGTGTGTTTATTAGTTATTGGGAAGGAAATATGATGCAATGGAAATAGTATTGAATTTGGGGGGGCTGAAACACCCTGAAGATAAGCGTCATCAGTCCTGAGTTCCAATGCTAGTCCTGTTATGTGACTTTTGGTAAGTAATTTTACATCTCTGGGTCTCAATTTCCTCATCTCTAAAATGAATGGCTCAGACTAGATTATCTCTAAGGTTCTTTCCAGCTTTAGAATTATAATGCTTTAAATATTATTTATTTATTAAATAGCTATTATTAAATTAAGTGAGGTAGTGTGGAATAATGGATAGCGACCTGACCTTGTAATCAAAAGGACCTGGATTCAAGCCCCACATAGAGTTCAAGTTTAACATATATTGATTCACTTAATTCTTTTTTTTTTAATTTTATTTGCATAACATATGTGGGTAATTCTTCAACAACAACCCTTACATAGCTTTCTGTTACAAATTTTTCCCCCCAACTCCCCATCCCTCCCCCAGATGGCAGGATATCCACTACATATTAATTTTGTTAAAATATTGGCAAATCGAATATATGTATACATATTTCCAAACTTATCATTGTTGTGCAAGAAAAATCTTATCTACACAAAAGATATATCAGATAAAGGAAACACAATGTAAGCAAACATCAATCAAGGAGTATGAGAATGTTATGTTGTGGTCTACATTTCACTCCCTCTCTCTGGGTGTATATGGCTTTCTTCACTGAACAATTGGAGGTGGTTTGAAGCATTTCATTGTTGAAGAGAGCCATGTCCATCAGAACTGATCGTCATATATTACTGTTGTTGCCGTGTATAATGATCTCCTGGTTCTGCTCATTTCACTCAGCATCAGTTCATGTAAGTCTCTCCAAGCCTCTCTGAAATCATCTTGATGGTCATTTCTTACAGAACAATAATATTCCATAATATTCATATACCATAATTTATTCAGCCATTCTCCAATTGAAGGGCATCTATTCAATTTCTAGTTTCTAGCCACTACAAAAAGGGCTGCCACAAACATTCTTGCACATGTGGGGCCCTTTCCTTCCTTTACGATTTCTTTGGGATATAAGCCCAATAGAAATGCTGCTGGGTCAAAGGGTATGTATGCACAGTTTGATAACTTTTTGAGCGTAGCTCCAAATTGTTCTCCAGAATGGCTGAATCCGTTCACAGCTCCACCAACAATGCATCAGTGTCCCAGCCCTCCCACATCCCCTCCAACATTCATCATTAACTTTTCCTGTCATTTTAGCCAATCTGACAGGTGTGTAGTGGTACCTCAGGGTTGTCTTGATTTGCATTTCTCTGATCAATAGTGATTTGGAGCACCTTTTCATATGACTATAAATAGTTTTAATTTCATCCTCTGAAAATTGTCTGTTCATATCCTTTGACCATTTATTGATTGGAGAATGGCTTGAATTTTTATAAATATGAGATAATTCTCTATATATTTTAGAGATGAGACCTTTATCAGAACCCTTAAATGTAAAGATGATTTCCCAATTTATTGCTTCCCTCCTAATCTTGTCTGCATTGATTTTGTTTGTACAAAAACTTTTTAACTTAATATAGTCAAAGTTATCTATCTGATTTTCAATTAAGAGTTCCAGTTCTTCTTTGGATATAAATTTATTTCATCTCCATAGGTCTGAGAGGTAAACTATATTACGTTCCTCTAATTTACTTATAGTGTCACTCTTTATATCCAGATCAGGAACCCATTTAGATCTTACCTTGGTATGTGGTGTTAGATGTGGGTCAAGCCCTAATTTCTTCCACACTAGTTTCCAATTTTCGCAGCAGTTTTTGTCAAATAGTGATTCACTTAATTCTTATGACCTTAGACAACTCTTTAGGGAATTGCTAAATGGTAGGAGTTTCCAATCTAAATTTGCTTCTTGGCAACTTTCATTTACAGCTTCTGGTCCCCATAGAGTCAAACCAAACAAATCTAATCCCTAAACCCCATGACAGAACTTCAAAAACTCTTGTACTGGTAAAACATTTTTTCTTCATCTAGTATTTATATGGCATGGACTTGAGGTTCATCACAGCGGTTGCCCTTCTTTGGATAATTTATAGTTTGTCAAAGCTCTTCTTATGGTGTAGGGCCCAGAATTGAACATCATATTTCTTTTTTTTTTTAAATTAAAGCTTTTTATTTGTATAACATATGTATGGGTAGTTCCCCACCATTGATCTTTACAAAGCTTTCCATTACAAATTTTACCCCCAATCCCCTCCCCTCCCCTAGATGGCAGGAAGTCCACTATATGTTAATGATGTTGAAATACTTGACAAGTTGTGCAAGAAAAATCCTATCTACAAGAAAAAAAAAGAAAATCAGAGAAAGGAAACTTTCCGTAGTGGCTAGAAACTGGAAACTGAAGGGATGCCCATCAATTGGAGAGTGGCTGAATAAATTATGGTATATGAATGTTATGGAATATTATTGCTCTGTAAGGAACATCATATTTCAAATGAAATTTCAAATAAAAAGGATAGAGAACAATTCCTAAAAGCTGAGACTTGCATAATGCATCATAAGATCACATTACCATGCCACGACAGAGGAAGAATAGGTAGCAGAGGAAAAGTAGCCCTTTGTTCCCTGAAGTGCAGATGGTCGGCGAAAAGATTACATTATCTGTTTTGGCTTCCATGTCACACTGTTAAGGGCAGGTAGGTAGTGCTGTGGATAAAGTTCCAGCGCTGGGTTTAGTAGGACTCAAGTTCAAATCCAGTCTCAGACACTTACTAGCTGTATAACTCTGGGCAAGTCACTTAACTCTGTTTGCTTCAGTTTGTCATTTGTAAAATGAGCTGGAGAATGAAATGGCAAACCATGGCAGTATCTTTGCCAAGAAAAACCACAAATAGGCTCACAAAACATCAAACATGACTAAAGAGACTAAAAATCAAAACAAACAAAAACAAATTTAAAAAACCCCAACAAATTTATGTACCTGGGTAGAGGGGTGAGATTGTTAGAAGGTGGAAGAAGAGAGACTAAATGTATTGACCTATAATATGGCTCTTTAAAGTGGAAAATATCCACTGGTAGAAAATAACAATTGTTTTCCCTATTATTTGCATTTACTAAAGTCTGACTTTTCATCTTTTGAGTCAGTCCATATGTATGATTATTGGCTTTGTCAACCATTTGAAGAACAACTGCTTATCCATCTTATTTTAATAAAATCCTAGATAGTAAGCTGGTAGTCATTATAATCCATTTAGCAATTACTGAATAACTATTATTAGGCTCATATCCTATGAGAAGCACCAAAGAGCATAATTAAATTAATTTGGAAGCACTATGAAATAGTGTAAAGAGAACCATATTTGGAGTCAGAAGGTCCGTGTTCAAGTTCAAATCTTCGTTCTGCTATTTTACCACTATTTTTGGCAAAATCTTTTAAATCTTTGTCACAATTTCCTCATCTATAAAATGAAGAGATTGGACTAGATGGCTTCTAAGGTCTTTTTCCAGCTCTAACACTATTACTTACAGTTCTAAATCTATTATTACTTTTGTATAGGCTGTACTACATGGCTAGACACTTCCTCTGCTTTTAAACACTTTATTCTTCCTCAAAACTCAACTCAGGTATTATCTCCTACTATCCTTGAGAATGTATCTTATCACCCCAGTTTTTAGTGCCACTCCCCTCCTCCTAATTCCCATTGTCTATATTTACCTTGTTTACATTTTACTTTTACTTTTCAGCATAGGTGTCATTTATACCCAGTAAAATGTAAATTCCTTGAATTAAGAACCTTTTTATTTTTATTTATTTTTTATTTATCCAAGCACAGTGCTCAGAAAACAGTGAACATTTTGTAAATGTTTTTCCTATTGGTTGATAAAACTAAAAGAAATTGGTTTATTCCTTTATAATCTCTACCCTTTAATACTTTGTCTCAAGGCATATCTTTTTAAATAATATTACTTTAAAACAAACACAAAAAGTCATTTATACGTGTATTAGTAATTCTGGAGCCTATTTAAAATATAGCAACTTAAAAATGACTACCAAATATATCTCTTTTCTTATCTTGCCATCAAATTTCTGACTATCCTTGTGTACTACATTGGTTGGAAGTATACAATTAATTATACCAGAATGTAATGAATCCATTTTAAAATCATACTACCTGTGTGTGTATGTGCTTGTGGTATGTGTGTGTATGTGAGTGTGTATGTATGTTTGTGTGAGTATGAGAGAGAATGCACATTTTAAAATAAATTTTAGGGGAAATCTATTTGATATCAGCAATCTAGTTTCCATTTCTGGTTAGTTATTTTAGAGGTAGAAAAGGGAGTCCATTGTCCTGGAATTTTTTTAATTACTTTCAAAAAAAAAAAAAAATACACTAACCAGAGACATTATAAGTGAAGCAAGGGGAAAAAAAAAAAAAAGTAGCTCTAATCAGGGACATAAAAATCTGTCAGTGTTCATTCAGAGCACAGACACATCAGGGGAGGTAGAAGCCCAAAGTAAGAACACATGAAATAGAGGTCAGGACCAAAAAAGGTTAGATCAATCCATTTAATAGTCTGAGAGAGTTGTAGAATTTGAACTTGTAACAGTCCCAAATCAAGAGCTGAGGCTAGAGACATTAGTATATAAAAGACACCAAATGAAAAATCATTTAGTAAGCTCTTCCTATGTGCTAGGCCAATGATTGAGCAATGGAGACAAAAATATAAGCAAACAAAATAGTGCTTGCCCTCAAAACTTAAATTCTAATAGAAGACAGCATATATAAGGGAGTGATATTCATGAAAGACTATCAACTGATTGGACAAAAGAAGTGCAATCTCACATATCAAAACCCAGGATCCCCATAAACTATTGGAGCTTGTCTTAGAGTTTTAAAACACTAAAACTCATTATATAAACACTCTAAGTGAAGATTTGCTCAAGGAATAAACCTTTAGAAAGAAAGTAAATTATAAAACAACTGCAACCAGAACTTCAGGAGGAAAAAATGAGCATAAAAATAACTGAAGGAAATGAGTCAAGAGATTAAAAAAAAAAAATGGAATGTTAAGTGAAATACAAACATTGTAAGAAAGGATTAGAAAAATAAATTAGATCCTTATTCAAGCAGCAAACTCTCTGAAAACTAATGAAACAAATAGAACTCAATTGCAATAAATATCAGAACAAAATTTAAAAATTAAAAACATAAAAGAAAATATTAGGTGTCTACTACAAAAAGAAAATTGACCTAGAAAATTAGTTAAGAAAAAGTTATTTAACAATCATTAGATCCCTTGAAAACCATAACCAAACAAAACTGGCCTGGATGCTATATTTCAATAACTCGACTTAAAATTCATACCCAGTAACTGTGGGTGTTACTCAGGATTCTTTTCCATCTAAATTATTCCACTAGGTAATCCATCAGCTCCCATGGATTCAGTTATAATCTCTATGCTAATGTTTCTCAAATCCATTTACCTAGATGGAAACTTCTGGCTGATCGATAGTCTCCTATTTCCAACTAAAGTTCTTGAACTAGATATCCAGTAGACATATAAAATTCAATATGTAGGGGCAACTAGATGGCACAGTGGATACAACACCGGCCCTGAAGTCAGGAAGATCTGACCTCAAATCTGGTCTCAGACACTTAATACTTCCTAGCTCTGTGACCCAGGGCAAGCCACTTAATCTCAATTGCCTCAGCAAAAAAAAAAAAAAAAAAAAAATTCAATACTTGCAAAATTGAACTTATCTTTCCTTCTCAAACCCTTCCCTTTTTTAAAATGAGAGTACCACCATCTTCCTAGATATCCACACTACGGCCAAGACCTATCAATTTTAATTTTGCTACATCACTCTCATATGCCTTTTTCTTCCCTGATATTGCCACCATCTTGGTATAGAACCTCATCACCTCACACCTGGATTATTGCAATAGCCTGCTGGTTGGTTTCCTTACCACAAATCTCTCCCTACAAATCTAGAATCAAATTTAAAATCTTTTGTTTGGTATTCAAAGTCCTTAAAACTTGTTTCCCCCCCACTTTTCAGTATTCTTACACCTTATACAACTCTCCCCCATCAAAAAAAAAAAAAATACTCTGTGGTGATTCACGCTGGCTTCCTTACTTCATCTCCCAAGTCTTTTCATTTCCTTCGGCTATCTCCCATGCCTGGAATACTCTTCTTCAATTGCCTCCTGGCTTCCCTGGCTTCCTTCAAGTCCCAGCTAAAATCCCATGTTCAACAGGAATCCTTTCCTTCTGTTGATTATTTCCAATTTATCTAGTATCTACTTTCTTTGTACACAGTTGTTTACATGTTGTCTCCCTCATTAGAAGTTCTTGAGAGCAGGCACTATCTTTTTGTCTTTCTTTTTATCCCAAGCATTTAGCATAGTGCCTGACACATTAGTAGGAGTTTTAAAAAATGTTTATTAACTGACTGCCTGATGGAGGGCAAAGTAACCCCAAAGGAGAGGATTCTAGGAAGATGGTAGAGGAGGTGGGAAAATTCTAAGCTCTCCAGAACTCTCTCTCAAAAAAAGACAAAATAGCACATCAAGGGAAACATAGAGCAATGAAAATAAAAAAAGATTTGGGGCAGAACAATGGTCCTCCTAGGACAACTGGAAAAGATCTGAAGAAAGACACCAAGATGAGGTTTGGCCAAAGTGAAGGGCACACACTTCTAGGCTAGTTCCACTGAAACAGCAAGCAGTGAGCCCTGGGGATAGCTGGGTGGGGAGGTAGCCTCTACCCCAGCTACAGGAATTTTTACCTCTCTGACAATATAAGGATGGGGCATCTGAGTTGGGGAAAATTGAGGAAATCTCTGCTGATAAGGGATGCCTGAGGGAGAAGGAACCAGAACACCCCCACTCTGTGAGCGCAGAAGCAATGGGGCAGGGATGATTCTATGGGCACTTATAGGAGGATAGAGTTCTTGGTTTTGAGTTCCAGGCAGAGGGTAGAACTGAAGAAGGTCCTGAGGCCAGAAGAATCATGCCCCACACTCCAGAACTAGAGGTGATTACACTGAAAGCTGTTACAAATTAAAAAAAAAAAAAAAATCAAGCAAAAGAGAAAGAACCCAACCTCAGAAAGTTACTATGGGAATAGAGAAGACCAAAGTTTGTATTTAGAGGAGGATACTGAAGCAAAAAAAAAAGCCTTTCCTGACACAAATAGTAACATCTAATAGAAATAGAAAGAAGGGAGAAAATAGGATGAAGGTAAATGCACAGCTGGTAATTATAACTGTGAATGTGAATTGGATGAACTCTCTTTTATGAAAGCAAATATCACAGTGAATTAAATACCAGAATCCTACAATATACTGTCTACAAGAAACACATTTGAAACACAGAGATACACACAAAGTAAAGGTAAAAGGCTGGAGCAGAATATATGTCTTCAAATGAAGTAGGAAAAAAAAAAAGCAATCCTGATCTAAGACAAAAGCAAAATGGATCTAATTAAAAGAGATAAAGAAGGAAACTGTATCTTGCTAAAAGGTACCATATCAATAACAATAAAGTAATCTCAATACCAAATATATATGTACCAAGTGGTTACAGCATCCAAATTCTTAGAAAGAAGTTAGGTCAATTATAGGCAGAAAGAGACAGCAAAACTATACTAACCAGGGTATCTAACCTTTCCCTCTTAGAATTAGACACATTAAACCACAAAATAAATAAGAAAGAAGGTAAGGAGGTAAATAAAATTTTAGAAAACTTCCATATGATAGACCTCTGGAGAAAACTGAATGAGAATGAAAAGCATATTCCTTTTTCTCAGTGTCACATGGAATGAATAAAAAAAATGACCATATTTTAGGGCATAAAAACCTCCTAGTCAAATTCTGAAAGGCAAAAAGATTAAATTCATCCTTTTAAAATCATGATGCAATAAAAATTCCCTGTAATAAAGGGCCATGAAAAGATAGACTAAAAACTAATTGGAAATTAAACAATCTAAAGAATGAGTGGGTCAAACAACAAATCATAGAAAATCAATAATTTCATCCAAGAGAATAACAATAGTGAGACAGTATACATACCAAAATATATGGGATACAGTCAAAGCAATTCTTTTGTTTTGGGGGGGGGGGTTCTTAATCTTCTGTTTGTGAATTTATTTATTTTTTTTTTTCTTTTTAAACATTTTTTTTAATTTTATTTGCATAACATATGTGTGGGTAATTCTTCAACAATAACCCTTACATACCTTTCTGTTACAAATTTTTCCCCCCAGCTACCCACCCCTCCCCTAGCTGGCAGGATATCCACTACATGTTAATTATGTTAAAATATTGGCAAATCGAATATATGTATACATATTTCCAAACTTATCATTGTTGTGCAAGAAAAATCTTATCTACACAAAAAATATATCAGATGAAGGAAACACAATGTAAGCAAACATCAATCCAGGAGTATGAGAATGTTATGTTGTGGTCTACATTTCACTCCCTCTCTCTGGGTGTATATGGCTTTCTTCAGTGAGCAATTGGAGGTGGTTTGAAACATTTCATTGTTGAAGAGAGCCATGTCCATCAGAATAGTCAAAGCAATTCTTAGGAAATTTATATCTCTAAATTCTTACATAAATAAAATTGAGTAAGAGGAGATCAATGAATTGGGAACACAGCTAAAAAAAAATAGAAAAAGAACCCAATTAAATAGCAAATTAGAAATTCCAAAAATCAAAATAGAGATTAATAAAATTTAAAGTACAAAAACTATTGAATTAATAAATAAAACTAAGACTTGGTTTTATAGGGGAAAAACCAATAAAATAGATAAACCTTTGGTTAATTTGATTAGAAAAAGAAGAGAATCAAATTATCAGTATCAAAAATGAAAAGGGTGAACTTATCACCAACAAAGAAGAAATTAAAGCAATAATTAGGAACTATTTTGTCTTAACTGTATTCCAACAAATCTGACAATCTAATTGAAATGGATGAAAATTTACAATTTATAAATTGCTCAGGTTAACTGAAGGGGAAATAAAATGCTTACATAAATCTGTATTAGAAAAAGAAATTGAACAGCTCTTCAATGAACTCCCTAGAAAAAATCACCAGAGCCAGATGGATTTACAAGTGAATTCTTCAAAACATTTAAAGAAAAATTAAATATATATTAGATAATAGATATAATATATATAACATAAGAGCAAATAATATCATATAAACTATTTGGGAAAAGGCATAAAAGGAGTCTCACCAAATTCCTTTTATGATACAAATATGGTGTTGATGCCTAAAACAGGAAGAATCAAAAAAGAGAAAGAAAATTATAGACTAATTTACTTAATGAATATTGAAGTAAAAATCTTAAATAGAATATTAGCAAAGAGATTACAGCAACTTATCACCAGGATAATACACTCTGAACCAAGTGGAGATTTATAACTGGAATGCAGGGCTAGTTCAATATAAGAAAAACTATTGGAATAATTGATGATACCAATAACAATACTAATAGAAATCACATGATTACCTCAATAAATGCAGAAAAAGCTTTTGATAAAATATAGCACCCATTTCTATTAAAATTACTAGAGAAATTAGGAATAAATAAATCCATAAAATGATAAGCAGCATCTATCTAAAACCATCAGCAAGCATTATATGTGATGGAGATAAGCTAGAAGCATTCCCAATAAAGATCAGGGATGAAACAAGGATGCCAGTTATCACCATTATTATTTAATATTGTACTAGAAATGTTACCTTAAGCAATAAAAGAAAAAATTGAAGGAATTAGAGTAGAGAATTAGAGGAAACAAAATTATCACTCTTTGTGTATGATATGATGGTATATTTAGTGAATCCTAGAGAATAAATTAAAAAACTACTTAAAACAAGTAACAACTTTAGCAAAGTTGTAGGATATTAAAAAATCAACATAAATCATTAGTATTTCTATATGTTACCATAAAGTCCAGAGGCAAGAGTCAGAAAGAGAAATTCCTTTTAAAATAACTAGACAATATAAAATATTTAGGAGTCTATCTGTCAAGACAAATCCAGGAACTAAACAAAAGTACAAAACATTGTTCACAGAAATATAGTCAGATCTAAATAATTAGAAAAATATCAATTGCTCATGAGCAAATGTGATAAAAAATGATAATTCTACCCAAATCAGCCTACTTATTCAGTGCCATATCAGGAAACTGCCAAAAAATTGCTTTATAAAGCTACAAAAAATAATAACTAAATTCATCTGGAAAAACAAAAGGTCAAGCATATCAAGGGAATTAATGAAAAAAAAAAATGCAAACGATGGTAACCTAGCTGTACCTAGGTACTGTATTATAAAGTAGCAATCATGAAAGCCATTTGATACAGTTAAGAAATAGTGCTGTCTTTTTTGCTTGCTTGTTTGCTTTTTCTTTTTCATGGATTTTTCCCCTTTTGTTTTGATTTTTCTTTTACAATATGACTAATAATGGAAATATGTTTAAAATGATTGGGCATGCATAACCTGTATCAGATGGCTTGCTGTCTTGGTGGAAGGATGTGGGAGAGAGGGAGAAAAAATTTGGAATTCAAAATCTTGCAAAAATAAATGTTGAAAATTATCTTTATATGTAATTAAAAAAATAAAATACTACTGCAGAAAAAATAAACAAATTTTTAAAAAAGAAATTCAATCATAAATAAGTAAATTACATCCCATTCGATTGCAAAACAACATAATATAGTGGTGGATCAGTGGAATGGGGTAGATACACAAGTTGTTGTTTGTCAGTCATTATCTAAGAAGACCAAGACATCAAGGAGGGGATGGCATGACATGTAAGGTAATTGGGTTGAAGTGAGGGAGGGCTGTGAAAGGTCACCTCCCTGACTTCTCGATCCAGAGCCATCTGGGTCCAATGCCAAGATATAGATCAGGAAGACTGGAGATGGCCCTGGAGGAAATAGAGACTTTGGCCTTTTTGAACTAAGGTCTTCCACAGGTCTCAGTTTGAATGAGGCCACACCCATTCAGTGATTAAGGCTAGGTAGCAAATGAGGCAAAGAATCTCCTGGTTCACTTACTCTAAAAAAAAAAATACATACAAACATAAAGACATAAATCTGGGAGGGGAAAACCCTCAGGGTTTCTGGCTAAAGCAGAAAAGATTGCTATTTACATTCAAGCTGAGTCAGGCCCAATTTAGTCATTTGATTTTTGTTTAGGTACAGGAGACACAATAGTCAATGACAATAGAATCTATTGTTTGATAAACCCAAAGGCTCCAGCTTCTGGGATAAAAATTCACTATTTGACAAGAATTGATGGGAAAACTGGAAAGCAGTATAGCAAAAACTAGGTATAGACCAATATCTCACACTCTATACCGACTAGGTAGAAATGAGTACACAATTAAGACATGAAGGATGATACTATTAAGCAAATTAAGAGAATAAGAAATAATTTATCTGTTAGATCTCTGGAGAAGGGAGGAATTTATGGCCAAATAAGAAATAAAGAACATAAGAAATGCAAAATGGATAATTTTGATTATGCTAAATTAAAAAGACTTTGCACAAATAAAATCAATGCAGCCAAGATTAGAAGGGAAGCAAAAAGTTTAGAACCAATTTTTACAGCCAGTGTTTCTGATAAAAGCCTCATTTCTAAAATATATAGAGAACTGAGTAAAATTTTAAGAATACAAATCATTCTCCAATTTATAAGTGGTCAAAGGATATCAGACAATTTTTAGATGAAGAAATTAAACTCATCTACAATCATATGAAAAAATGCTCCAAATACTATTAATTAGAGAAATGCAAATTAAAACAACTTTGCGTTACCACCTCACATCTCTCAGATTGGCTAAAATGACAGGAAAAGATAACGATAAATGTTATAGGGTATATGGGAATGATAGGACAATAATGCATTATTGGTGAAGTGGTGAACTCATCCAGTCATTCTAGAGAGCAATTTGAAAGTATACCCAAAGAGCTATAAAACTGTGTATAGCCTTTGATCCAGCAGTGTCACTACTGGGTCTGTATCCTAAAGAAATCATAAAAGAGGGAAAAGGACCCACATGTGCAAAAATGCTTGTAGCAGCCCTTTTTGCAGCAGCAAGGAACTGGAAATTAAGTGGATGCCCCTCAATTGGGGAATGACTGAATAAGTTATGGTATATGAATATATGAAATATTATTGCTATATAAGAAACGATGATCACGGTGATTTTTAAAAAGCCAGGAAAGACTTACATGACCTGATGCTGAGTGAAGTGAGCAGAACTAGGAAAACACTGTACACAGTAATAACAAGATTGTGTGGTGATGAACTATGACAGACTTAGCTCTTATCAGCAAAACAGTGATCGAATACAATTCCAATAGGCTTTGAATGGAAAATGCCAATCACATCCAGAGAAAGAACTATGGAGACTGAATGCAGACAGAAGCACACTATTTTCACCTTTTTTGTTTTGTATTTTTATTTCCCACAATTTTTTCCTTTCCTGATTTTTCTTTCCCATCATGACTCACATGGAAATATGTTAAAACAAACAAACAAACAAAAAAAAACAGAAACAGTTAAAGAGATAACCCTTACACTTAAAAATAAAAAATCAATACATTAATATATGTAGACACTAAATGATATAGCACTTAAATACTTAAAGGAAATGTTTTTACCCCTTAGGTATTGATAAAAATATTGAAAAAAGTAGGGCCAAAATATACAAACCTTGTGCCACACTATAGAAAACGTTTTTCTATGTCTTACTTTTTATTGTCAACTTAATGAAGCCTCTTCTGCTTGATGATGGCTTCATGACAACATTCAAGATTAATTTTTAGAAAGAAATATAATAGAGACAGAAAAAAGTCAAAGCATTAGAAATATGCAGATATATCAAGTACTTTAAATTAGGATATTTCTAATTCATCTGCAAAATACTTATACAACTTAAATTTTTTAAAATATTATGAACCTTTTATGAAGATTATTTTGAATACTACACTTATAAATTCTTTGAGTTGTGAACTAAGAATTAAAATTCACCTATAGAGACCCAGAATATATTCTAAATGACTCATTCTTTTTTTTTTTTTGCTGAGGCAATTGGGGTTAAGTGACTTGCCCAGGGTCACACAGCTAGGAAGTGTCTGAGACCAGATTTGAATTCAGGTCTTCCTGACTTCAGGGCTGGTGCTCTAACCACTGCGCCACCTAGCTGCCCCAAATGACTCATTCTTTAAGAAGGAAGCAATAATAAAATCCTACAGCTTTTCAGCTATATTCCATGAAATATAATAAAGGATATATATATATGCATCTATATATATATGCATTTCTTTTTTTTCTGTTTCACCTTAAATTCAGGTAAAACTTATGTAGATTTGCATACAATACTACTGTACCAGTGAGGTATGGAATATGTATTTTTTGTTTGCCAAGAATCTCTTTTTGGGATAACTAGTTGGTATAGTGAATAGAGCCCCAGCCCTGAAGACGGGAGGACCTGAGTTCAAATATGACCTCACACACTTAACCCTTCCTAGCTGTGTGATCTTGGAAAAGTCATTTAACCCCAATTGCTTCAGCGAAAGAGAAAAAAAAAACTCTTTTTATAAAATTCAAAGTCATAATGAAAAGGGTAATTATATTTTGCTTAAAACAAGCCAGATATTGTACATGAAAATATGTATTAACACAAATGTTAAGAATTATTTGATTTTCAAAGTATTTAGAAAATAATTATTTTAAATAGAAAACTCTTATAATATATTGAAAATATAATTTAATTGACACAAATTTTAAGAACTTATCTACTGAACATAGCATATAATAGGCATTCAACAAAAGAAAGCAAAAACAACAAAAATCATATAATTATAATCAATAGATTCAGAAAAGCTTTTAACAAGATAACATTCATTCCTATTAAAAAAAAAAAAACACTAGAAAGCATAGGAATGTTTGGATATATCCTCAATATGATAGTAATAGTCATCTAAAATCAAGAGCTAGCATTACCTATTAATGGCAATAAACTAGAGGTCTTTCAAATAAATTTGAAAGTAAAGCAAAAATGTATTTTATAACCATTATTATTCAGTGTCATGCTAAAAATTCTAGAAAAGACAAAAGAAAGAAATTGAAGCAATAAGCCTGATCAAATGAAGAAACTAAACTATCACTTTTAACAAATGATATGATAATTTACTTAGAGAACAGTAGAAAATCAATTAAAATAACTAGCAAAAAAAAAGTTAAAAACTTCAACAAAGTTAGAAAATATAAAGTAAATACACAAATCAACACCCTTTATGTATAATACCAATGAAATCATTAGAAAGAGATAGAAATAACAATTCCATTTAAAACTACCATAGAAAGTAGCAAATTTAAATACTTTCTCTCTAATCATCACTATGCATTAGCTCAAACCTTGATTAACATTACTTCCCTCAATGTCTTCTTCCTTCTAAATAGAGAACTAGAAAGTCAAGTACCAAACTTTCCCCAATGTTTTTCTTTCTAAAAGGCAAAAACTGGACTTTTCTGCTCTCTCCACTCTACATCTGCTTCCCTGCCTTGTTTTTTCAACTCTTAGGAAACAAGATGCCTCTTAGTGTTTTCAACTCTTTCCTCTCCCCCTCAGCTTCTTGAAGGCAGGGGCTATCTTTATTTTATATCTTTTGTACTTGGCATCTATTGTAGGCACTTATTAAATGTTAATTGGTTGGATTGGAAGTATAAAATACTTGGGAGTCTACTTATCAAGATTCACAGAGAAACTAAAGGAACACAATTACAAAATTATCTTTACATGAAAAAAGATGGATCTAATTAATTAGAAAAATATTAATTGCTTATAAGTTAGCCCATACAATGTAATAAAAATTACAATACATTATTTACTTATTAATTTACTTATTAAGTGCCATACAAGTCAAACTATCCAAAGATTACTTTATGGAAATTAGAAAAATAATAACAAAATTCATGTAGAACAATAAAAGATGAAGAATATCAAGAGAATCAATTTTAAATGGAAAGGAAAAAACATTAGCAGTATCACATCTCAAGCCATATTACACAGCAAATTTGGCATTGTAATTATATTTTGGCATTAAATACAAAATAGAGAAATTAATCAGTAGAACAGATTAGGTATGCAAATGACCATGACAGACTAAAGATTTCTACTATTGGAATAAGAATTCACTATTTGATAAAAACTATTGAGAAAACAAAAAAGAGAAACTAGTATAGACCTATTCTACCAGAAAGTAGATATATCTCAAACTGTCTGCCAAGATATGCTTCAAATGAATACATGATTTAGACTGACGAGTGATGTCATAAAATAATTAAAAGAACAAGGAAGAAACTACCTCTCATATCTATGGACAGGAAAAGAGTTCATGACTGAACAAGAAATAGAGGATAACATAAGTAAAAATAGACAACTTTGGTTAAATAACATTAAAAATGTTTTATGTAAAAAAAAAAAGAAAACAAACATTGAGGTTAAAATCGTAAGAGAAACAGATTAATGGTAATAATAACAACAATAATAATACATCTTTAAAGTAGGTTTTTCTGACAAGTCTCATTTCCAAAATATACCAGGAATTGCTTCAGTTTTTTTTGAATAAGAGCCATTTCCCAATTGATAAATACTCAAAAGATACAAATGGTGGTTTTCAGAGGAAGAAATACAAAAAAGTGACAGCAATATGATAAAATACTCTTTCATTAATAATTACCCATCAAATTGACAAAAATGGTATATGACAAATGCTAGAGAGGCTGTAAGCAAATATGTATGTTAGTGTACTGTTAGTGGTGCTGGAAACTAGTCCAGTCATTCTGGAGAGCAATTTGAAAGCCCAAAAAATTATTGAAATGTATACATTTGTTGATTCAGTTATATAACTAATATTATGTTTACACTGCAAAAAGATCAAAGAAAAAGAAAAATGAACCATCTGTACATAAATATTATTGCAGCTCTTCTAGTGAAAGCATAGAACTGGAAACTGAGGAAGAGTTCATCAACTGGGGAATGGCTGAAGAAGTTATATGCATGTGATAGAATATAATTGTGATATAAGAAATTACGAAGAGGATGATTTCAGAGAAACTTGGGAGGACTGGTATGAATTGTTGTAGAGGGAATTTATACAATAACAGCAATAATAAAAAGCCAAGAGAGACTCACATGAACTGATTCTAAGTAAGTAGAACCAAGAGAACATTGCATAGAGCAACAGCAAGATTATATGATCAATTCTGATGAATGTGGCTCTTTTCAACAATGAGGTGATTTTAGGCCAGTTCCATTGGTCTTGTGATGGAGAGAGCCATCTGCACCCAAAGAGAGGATTGTGGGAACACATCACATCACATGAACACATCACATGATGTGACAGTTTGTTTAGCCATTCCCAAATTGATGGCCTTAAAAAAAGAATCTGATAACATAGATCAAAAAGCCCAACTACACCAAAAACTTTAGATTCAGAAACAAATAGGACAGTTAATATGATATTAATTATTAATTCTGATAAAAGTAATATATAACAATATTTTCCACAAACCATATCTTGAAATTTGTGGCTTTACCTATGATTTCATTTTTATTTTGTTCAAATGCTTTTGTGGTTATTAACCTTAGATGAAAAAAAATAAACAAGATATTACTTATTTTAAGAATAATATACTCCTGAAGAACTGTGTAACTCAACTTTTTGTAACCTAAATCATTATAATTAGAAGTCTTTTACTGACTATTTTTTTAAAAAAGCATCTAATTGTCTTTTTATTGATATATATTTTATTTATATATATTGGGTGGCTGAAATGATATTTTATATCCATACTTTTCCTATCTATTATCATATTTAATCTTGTTAATACCTGTGATGTAAGAATTCATTATTACCCACATTTTATGGATTAAGAACCTATGGTCCTGAAAAACTAAGTGATACACTAAAGGTTACCTTATTAATTTACAGAAAAGGAATTTGCCAGCTTCCTCATTTTGTGTTCTTTCCATTATATCAGATTTTTTTAATGTCTAAACAAAACTATTCCAGGAAAGGAACTGCCATTTCATTCCAGGCTATAGAAGTCATCAGCAAGTATTAATTATTAAGTTTAGCATATGCCAGATACCCAGGATACAAAAAAAAGCAAAAACAGTCCCTTCCTTCAATGAGCTCATATTTTAACAGAAAGCTTCCCTGATAAGACCACAAGAGGCTGACAACTAACACATAAATAGAAAAAGAAAAAGCAATATTTATTGGAGAGGAAAGAGAAGGATAAAGAAGACAGTAAGATAAAAGAGAAGGAAAAGGTTAGAAGGAAATAAGAGCAAAGTTGATCAATTTCTTTTTTTAAATACTAATAGTTTTTTTATTTTTCAAAATACATACAAAGATAACGTTTAATATTCACCCTTGCAAAATCTTGTGTTCCAAATTTTTCTCCTTCCTTTCCCATCTTCCCTAGACAGCAAGTAATCTAATACAGGTTAAACATGTCTATTTCTTCTTTTTTTATACTAATTTTTTTATTTTTTAAATATATGCAAAGATAGTTTTCAACATTCACCCTTGTAAAACCTTGTGTTCTAAATATTTCTCCCCCCCACTTCCCAAACACTCTCCCCTAGACAGCAAATAATCCAATATATGTTAAACATGTGCAATTCTTCTATACATATTTCCACATTTATCATGCTGTACAAGAATAATCAGATCAAAAAGGAAAAAATATGAGAAAAAAAAACAAAAAACAAGCAAACAATAAAAAAGGTGAAAAAATTATGTTGTGATCCACATTCAGTCCCAACAGTTATCTTTCTGGATGCCAATGGCTCTATCACAAGTCTATTGGAATTGGCTTGAATCACCTCATTGTTGAAAAGAGTCAAGTCCATCAGTTGATCATCACATGACCTTGTTGTTGCTGTGTACAATGTTCTTTTGGTTTTAATCATTTCATCTAGTATCAGTTCATGCAAATCTCTCTAAGTCTTTCTGAAATCATCCTCTGATCCTTTCTTATAGAACAATAATATTCCATTACATTCATATACCATAAAAGTTGAGTAATTTCAGCCTGAGAGAAGTAGGGAGAAGAAGAAAAGCAGGGAGAAAAATAATTAAAACATTTCCCCATCTGGGATACTGCTTTCATGTGTCTTCCCCACTGAATTCTGATTGCTATTTGATCAAGACATCTTGGGGAGAGGAGTTGAAAATATCTGAATATTCTATCCTCCAACTAGTTTATACTATTTTGTATGTGCAGAAATCTCAGTTTCCATGCCTTCCTGCTTGAGTCCTTGTAATATATTTGGATCAATAGGACTCATTGAGTCCTGTTGCTAAAAACAATAACAACAAAAATCTTTGAACACTATATGCAATTATATATAACATTATTTAAGACTTGGGATATAGTCCTCGTTGCTCAATTATTCAAAGTAGTGCTGTTTGTGTTAAGCAATATACATCTCCCATTTCCCTACTTTTTGTACCAATAATATCTCCTCCCCCACCCCCACCAATAATTACCTCATCTGTAACTTATAGAATTCCTGTATTCTTTTAAAATTTAATCCTTGTTTCCCCAGTTGCAAGCCCCCTACTTATTATACTTCATATTTATTTTTCTGCATAGCCATCCTTTCCCCTCTAGAATGAGAATACTAACCCACACATAACAGGTGCTCAATAAATGTTCTGGAGTCAGAGTAACAGGATTGAAATCCTACCTTAACACTTACCAATGTGTAACCTTGTACACATCACTTATTCTATTTGGAACTCATCTGGGAAAAGATGGGATTGAACTATAAAACCTCTGACATCCCTTCCAACTTTAGCTCTATGATCTTATGAATGAAAAGTTTCACAACTGTCTCTTTACACCACACCCGGACTAATTAGGTCAAGCAGTTATTATTAGCTACACTTTGCAGAGTGAGTTAAGGAACACATCCTACTCAAGATAAGGAAGAATTAGAACAGTTCAGAAGCCAGTCAGTGTCTACCCATCCCAATATTCAAGAACAAACCCTGTTAAATGAAGGGGATTAGTCTGAGGTTCTTATTTCTGATTCAGCAAATCATTTAAACGGTCAAGGCTTTTTATTCAAGAAACATTTATTAAGCGCCTACTAACCACCAGATATCGAATTAAGCTCTGGGGATGCAAAAAAAGACAAGACAGCCCTGGCCCTCGAGGAGTTTACAATTTAAGTCCTGGGCTGGGGAAATGGGATGGGGAGGGCTGAGGGGACAGCAAGCCAACAAACATATACATTAAGAAAACATTTCCCACTCTAATTTTAAAAATCCTCAAGAAAAACAAATTTAAAAAGAGAGAAGAAGAGGAGGGAGAGAATAATTCAATTTGTATTCAGACACCATCAGTTTCTTCTCTGAGTATGCATAAGATTTTCCATCATAAGTCCTTCAGAGTAGTCTTGGATCATTGTACTGCTGAGAATAGCAAAGTCATCTACAGCTGGTCATTCCAGAACTGTGCTATTACTTTATATACAGTACATTTTACTTTGCTTGAGTTCATGAAGGACTTTCCAAGTTTTTTTTTTTTTTCAAAGAGCTTCATGCTCATCATTCTCCACAGAACAATAACATTCCATGACAATTACATACCATAATTTGTTCAGCCATTCCCTAATTGATAGGCATCCCCTCAACTTCCAATTCGAGAAGAGAATTGCTACAAATATTTTTGCACATATAGATCCTTTTCCTTTTTTTTTTTTTTTAAATCTCTTTTGGTATTCATGCTGTTAGAAATACATTCTTGACACTGAAAATAGATATTGAGGAAAATTCATTAAAGAATCTTAAGGAATTGTCTTCTGGCCAGAAGCAGACCCCACTCCTCTTTGGGAAGAGGGAGCACTGAATACAGAAGTGGGAGAACTTTTATATTTGCTAGTGTGACACAGCCCCTCCCTTCAGAGAACAGATTGGTCCATTTCTTCTGGGTTACAATCTTTCTGATATGCCCACTATGTGTTTCTCCTTAATATGTATAAAACATGTTCCCCCTCCCTCATCATATATCCCATGTTTAAAAATGTGGAAAATTCCTCTTACTGGGTATATTGCTTTTCAGCATTTTTCACAATGCCTAATAGTGGTATTATCTGGTCAATTCATATTCCTTTGGGCATAAATCATATCTTTTGATCATTTATCAATTGAGTTATAGCTCTTATTTTTTATAAATTTGCCTCAGTTCCCTCTATGTTTGAGAAATAAGACTTTATCGAAGAAATTTGCTTTAAAATTCTTTTTACAATTACTATTGCTAATTCTATTTCTCTCTCACTTATTCTATTCTCTCACCTTTTACCTGCCCATCTTCAAAAGTGTTTTGCTACTGACCACTCCCTCCCTGCAATATGCCCTTTCTTTTCTCTCCCTCCCCTTTCCCCACATCCCATTCTTCTCCTATTTTCTTTCAGGATAAAAAAGATTTCTATACCCATATTGAGTGTGTATCTTATTTCCTCTTTGAGCCAATTCTGATGAGAATAAACTTCATTCATTTACTCTTTCCTTCTCTTCTTCCTTTCTACTATAAAAGCTTTTTCTTCCCTCTTTTTTATAGTGGATAATTTACACCATTCCACTTCTCCCTTTCCCTTTCTCCCAGTACATTCCTCTCTACTTCCTTAATTTCATTTTTTAAAAAAGATATTATCCCTTCATAGTTAACTCACACCTATGCCCTCTGTCTATATATATATATTCCTTCCAACTGCTATAATAATGAGAAAGTTCAAATGAGTTACAAGTATTTTTCTCCCATGTAGGAATGGAAACAGATAAACCTTATTAAGTGCCTTATGATATCACTTTTCATGATTACCTTCTTATGCTTCTCCTGAGTCCTGTGTTTGAAAATTCAAACTTTCCATTCAGCTCTGATCTTTTCATCACAAATGTTTAAAAATCCTTTATTTCATTGAATGTTTACATTTTGGAGGTTTTTCTGAGAGTATCTTGCCCATCATTTCCCACAGAACAATAATATTCCATGACAATCACATATCTCAATTTATTCAGCCATTGCTTAATTGATGGGCATTCCCTCAATTTCCAAATCCTGAGAAGAGCTGCTACAAATATATATATATATATATTTAAATCTCTTTAGGTATCCATGCCTAGTTGAGATTTAAAGGAACCCAGAAGCTTTCTTTTTATTTTTTTTCAAACCCTTCTTCATGTACAGATGTCAAGAAAGTCTCTCCCGGTTTCTATAGAGTCTACTTTGTCTTAGATTACCACTTCTAAATTTCTGAATGTTTCAAGGTCTTCAGACTTAACCTAATTTCAGTATGGCAATTAACACTGTGCAGGAGCCTGAGAAGCTTATCTTTCCTCTTTCCATTTGGACTTTGGATTGGTATTAATCACTCTTTTTTATTTATTATTTTGTTTTTTCCATCAGCCACCCAACAGAAATTTTCTTAAACTTCAGAATTCCGGGCTAAAGCTCCATGGAATCTGGGTTGTTACAATGTAAAAAGTCAACACGTGCTAAAGGCTGAAGAAAAAAAAGAGTTTCGTCTGGCAGAGGCGTTATATAAAGAAAGGAGGAAGGTACTGCCTTCTTCATCCCCAATGTCCAATCCTTCGCTCCCAAACAAAGAATCCTCAGCAACCAATTGGCTAAGAATAGGAATGACAAACAAGGGCGGAGCCGGGAGAGACGTCCATCACGTGTGGCCTGCCCCGTCCATCTGCGTAGTCGCAGTGTCCTTCTGAGCTACTCGCGAGTTTGGGGTGGGGAGGAGGGACTCGCAGGGGGGCGGGGGTGCTGGCAGTGCTGGTGGCGCGCCTGCGTTGTGGGTGCTCTGGGGGGTAGCTACTCCGTCCCTGCTGCTACAGCCACACTGCGTTCTAGAATAGATTTCAGAATCTCCCGAGTTGTAACAATGAAGCAGAGTTCGAACGTGCCGGCTTTCCTCAGTAAGCTCTGGACGCTGGTGGAGGAGGCCCACACCAACGAGTTCATCACCTGGAGCCAGGTATCGCGGCCGACGGCCTCTGATTTCCTATGTTTCCTTGCCCCTTATGCACTGTCCTCCCCCCTTCCCCTGCCCCCGGTCCCCTGCGGAGGCCTGCGGGGGGGGGGCGGAGAACATGTCGCATCTCCTCCCCCCTTACAACATCTCTTTCCGGGCGCTCCCTGGGGACAGGTCCCCCTTCCTTCTCTTTGATTCCCCCCCCCCCCGGTATTGTTCTCCCTGCCTTGGAAACCCGGAGCGTCGCTCCTGATTACCCCTGCCGCGCCGCGGCCTCCTCTGCCAGCCAGCCTTGGGGGAGGAGGGAGGGAGAGCGAGGAGGGGGCCTCGATTGCAGAGCTGGGCACGCACCTGCTGCCGGCTCGGCCGGGTCAGCAACTAGATTAGCACAGGCCCTCTTTGGCTAGCCTTGGAGGTAGTGGGCAACTGAGTATGAGGGGGCGGCATTCACTGACACCCCCTCAATTACCCCCCCTCAAAGAAAGACGAATGTCAGGAGCTGCGCGCTCTGTATTGCGTGCTCCTTCTTCATCCACCGTTCCTGGTGTGGGGGGCGGGGGAGGGCCCAGATCCCGGGGTTCTGCGTTTTTCTTCTGAGATCTTCCACCCTGCCATCTTTCCAAAGAAGTCATCGCTGCACGCCCCTTTCTCGTTGGGGGGGGGGGAGAAAGCTTTTGCATCCCGGATGGTTATTGGGGGGGGGGAGAAGGGAGGGTGCAGTAAGGGTGGAGAGTAGGGAAGTGTACAGATACTAATTACTGTTTGATAATTGATTGTAAAAATCAAATCTTTGGACTGAAATAGAAAAATTAACTCGAGATTTGGGAGCACTTAACAGGTTGTGTGTGTGTTTTAATGATTCTTAGCTTCATGATGATAGGCAGTAATTCAACAGTGGATTAGAACAGATGAGGGAATTTCGTAAGTCAGTGATCCAGCAGTGATGTAATGGAAAGAGCCACTGTGGGCCGAGAATTGAGAGTCATAGACTCCCATAAGGTCACTTAAGTACTAAGGATTGGAGTTGGGATTTGAACCCATGCCCTCTAACTCTAACGATCTTTCCTATGCCTGACTTTAATTGTTAGAAGACTTTAGGCAAATCACTTACCCTCCTGTGCCCTCAGTTTTCTCATTAGGAAAATGGAAGTATTTGAGCAGCAGATGTCCGGAATCCCTTCCTGTTTGAAGGAAGCTTTGTGTAATGGAAAGAAGAGACAGCCCTTGACATAAGGAGAGGTTTGGGTTCGAATTCAGTTGCTGACATTGACCATGGGCAAATTCATTTAGCTTTCTAAGCCTTGATTTTTTTGATCTTATAAAGTGGAATCATTTATGGCACTTATTTTATAGTTGTGAGATTCAAGTGAAAGGGAAAAAGGAATAAGGATTTATAGTGCCAACTGTCTGGCATTGTGAAGAACTTTATATATTTTCTTTGCTCTTTATAACAACTCTTTAGAGGAAAAGTTGCTATTATCCCTATTTTCAGTGGAGGAAACTGAGGCAAACAGCTTTAGTAGAAGCTGCCTAGGGTCACATAGCTAGTAAGTGCCTGAGTTAGGATTTAAACTCAGATTTTCTGACTCTAGGCCCACTATCTATTGTACCACATAGCTGTATCAAATGAGTTTATATATATATGTATGTGTGTGTGTATATACATATATATATAAAAGTACTTTGCAAATCTTAAAACTTATATAAATAGTATAGCTCATTAATTCTACTCCAAATAAATGCAAACACAAAAACCGTTGCTAAATTGTGAAAAGGAAATGAGTACCATATCATTTTCAAGATATTAAACTACTTATGAGTTTTCCATATTAGATGTAGTTACTCAATGGAAGGGATAAGTCCCTGTTCTGATGTATATTTACCATATTCAAAAGTAATATTTTCTTTCATAGAGATCATATATTTGAAAATGGAAGAAACTTATCCTGACATTCTTCACACAGCTTTACATTTTATTTATGGGAAGACATGTCTAATTTAAATGTCTTGCTCAAAGTTACAGAGACATTAAATGGCAGAGGCAGGATTCCAATCCAGGACTTTTGACTGAAGGTCCAGTGCCCTCTCCAATTGTCCCCAGATGCCTCTATAGCTTCTCAGGTCTTTGTTCTTATTTCTCCTATATACTTCAGTTCTCTTATAATGTTGTCAGATCTCTTTATTTTATTAGATTGTAAGATCTTTAAGATCAGAAATTGGCTTTTTTGTATTTTTACCCAGTACAAAAAAATAATTTGCTTAAATATTTGTTGCATTGGTGAATAGTTTATAGACCTTTAAAGGTCATCTTAGAAGGCTAAATAAACAAATCCCTTTCAGAGCTATCATTTTATATTAGTACATTAAGTCCTGTGATTACTTTCTTTAAAGAGTGGACAGTTTTGGGGCAGCTAGGTGGCGCAGTGGATAGAGCACCAGCCCTGAAGTCAGGAGGACCTGGGTTCAAATCTGGCCTCAGACACAACATTCCCTAGCTGTGTGACCCTGGGCAAGTCACTTAACCCCATTTGCCTCAGCAAAAAGAAAAAAAAAAAAAAAAAGAGTGGACAGTTTAAATTGGCATGCAGAAGGATGATGGAATCAGCATTTTGAAACTAGAAGTGAATCTTAAAGATCTTTTAATTCACCTTGTTTATTTTGCAGATGAATAAACTGAAGTCCTGAAAGGTTCCTATGACTTAGAACTGGAAGGAATTTTAGAAGTCATCTAGTCTTTAGTTTCTTAAACTACAGTTTGAAACCCCATATGGGAATCTTGTAACTGAATGTGGGTGTTAAGAAATTATGATTTAATATCAGCAAGTGTTTGATTTGTATACCTACATACCTGGGGTCATGTAAAAGTTTCTCAGGTCACAAGTGTAAAATGATTAAGAAGCCCCTTCATTTTTCTTTCTTTCTTTTTTTTTTTTTTTTTGCTTTTTGCTGAGGCAATTGACTTGCCCAGGGTCATACAGCTAGGCAATGTTAAGTGTCTGAGATCAGATTTGAACTCAGATCCTCCTGTCTTCAGGGCTGGTGCTCTATCTACTTCGACACCTAGCTGCCCTTAGCCCCTTCATTTTTCAGCTAAGAAATTAAGGCCTAAATAGGTTAGACAAGTTTATTGGCTTGCCCACAGTTTTAGTTATTAGATAGGAGAGCACAGATTTTAATCAAGGTCCTATAATTCCATATTTAATGCTTTTATTACTAAAACACTGCTTGCTCCATAGTATACAGTTAGGCATAGGTAGAACCAGAACCTAGGTCTCTGCATTTAGTGTAGTGCTCTCTCCTTTATATACTACACCATGTATAAGTTTGGTACCATTTAGGCTATTGTTGCTAAGTTGGCATTGATCTATCACTTCACAACTAGTCTTTAACTGATGCTGTTGTTTGGAAGAATGGTAGCCAAGACCAAGAAAAGGGAACAGTATGTGCAAATGGTTGGACAGAGATCCAGAATTCAGTTCAGTCCAGTAAACATTTATTAAGGGCTTACTATAGGCCAGACACTGGAGATATAAGGACAGAAATGAAACAGTCCCAGTCCCATGTGCTTTTGTACTGAGAGGAACAGGTACATAAATAAGTAAATAACACAATTTATATGTGATAACTTGTGGGGTTGGGGTGGGTATAATCCACAACTGAGGAAATTGCCACCTTGTAGAAGATAGCATCTAAACTGAAACATGAAGGGAACTAGATTCTAGACAATTTTTTTTCCCTAAGTTCTCATAAGGGTCATATCTTTGTATCTCCTACACATCTGCCTTGATGCTTTTCACAAAATAGACTCATAATATTTGTTTAATAAATGATGATGACTAAGTGACTTGGAGCAATAAAAAAAATCTAAAGTCATTTCTTTGACCTCTCTTCAGTATTGTACAAAATCCTTGACTCATGTCTGGGTTTTTGTGATACTACTCTTAGTTCTCACACTCCATCCCTTAAAAGTAGGTGTATTCAGAGGAAAGCTCTATCCCTTGCCTTATGTTTCTATACCTTTCTCAGTGATCTTAGTAGATACTATTGATTCAGTTAGCATTTCTCCTATCACTCTACAGCTTTTTAAATGCCTTTGTTAGGTTTGGGGTCTATACATTTTCTCCTTGCCTGTTGAATATTACCCACTCTGTGTTTCATTATCACCTCAAACTCCACGTGTCCTGAAAATAATTGATTATTAAATCAATGTTGGTAAAACACATAATTGCATAAAACCTGTACATAATTGGTGCTTTATAAATTAATTTTTCTTTCCTTTTTTATCAAAACTCTTCCCTTTTGATTCATTCCTGTTCAGGGTATTGTCACTTTTAGTCACTCAGGTTTACAGTATAGGAATTATCCCAGACTCTTGATTTAATCTTTCACCTAGTCAAATTACTTGCTAAGTCTCATTAGGTCTGCTTTTACATCTCTTGAAACCATTCCCTTCTTTCAATTCCTCTAAAACCATCACTTTAGTTTCAGATATCAACTAGACAAAGTTTCCTAATTGGTCTCCCAGCTTCTCTAATCCATCTGTCTATAGCTGCCAAAGTGTTGGTGTGGAAGGTATTGTGGAGAAAAAATATTGAATTTGGAGTCAGAGGACATGGTTTCAAATATTAGCCTTGTTACTGACATCCTTTGTGATTTTTGGCAAATGTTTTTATTTTCATGAACCTCTTCTGCAAAGTGAGGAGTGTGGAAGTTGAGATAGACTTTATAGATCCTTCCAGCTCTAAGTTTGTGATTCTGTGAACATGTTTCTCTGCTGTTCCAAAAACACTAGTGGCTTCTTGCTGCCTCTATGATAAATAAAATTTGTTCTGTTTGATTTTTATTAACATTTAATGTGACACCAGTCCTACTGTCCAGGCTTATTTGCACATTACCCCTTTTCACACCTTCAATAGCCCGATATAGGTATTAGTCTTTACTATCTTCCATGCCTTTTCATAGGCTGTCACTGTTTGGAATGCACTCTTTTCTCTTGATTCTTAAGAATCCCTCTCTCTTTCAAAGCTCTGTTCAAGTGTCACCTTCTAAACTGAGGGAATCCGGGAATCCTGTCTGGACTTCTCTTCTTCAGCCCTCCTTCCCAATCCTTCCCCTCCCCCTCCCCCAATTACCAGCTGTTAATCCTCTCTGATACCAATTACTTTGAGGATTTACTTGGTGCTTATTTTTCTTTTGTGTTCTTTCTTTCAGCTGAAAGTAAGCTGCTAGAGGGCAAACATTTTGAGTTGTTTTTTCTTATCTTTGTATCTTCTGTAGTAGCTTAAATTAGGTCCTTTGATAAATAAAGCAAGCAAATTTAGTCTTTGTTCCCAAAGTGACAAAATGGATATTGGGATGTCTGTCTTTGCCTACCTCTTAGGAATACTGAATTCTTTACAACAGCAAATCATATCTTTTCATTTAAGTAGAAAAAGAAATGTTTTTATCATCCCTTCTAATATTGGTGGCAATACAATTGGTGGCAAGTACAATTGGTGGCAATAAACAGCCACCAAAAAGTGATACGTTATTTTCGTGTTAATACTAAAAATTATCTTCATTTGGAAAAAAGATATTTTGGCACTCTGTTTATTTTTTATGCCAAATGATTACCTATATTTCTTCATAATTTCATTATTTATTCAAATGAGAAATGTAACATTTAAATTTCAATAATCCATAAGATTAGTGACTTCTCAAAATATATTAAACTTTAAAATGTTTGCATTTATGGAATGTTCCCAAGGAGCCGTTTATTGCATCAAAATATCAAGGATTCTTAAAGACTTAAAGTCTGCTTTCTAACTGCTGGGCCACTAGTCTGACTCTGAATATTATGTTATTTATTATTTGGAGATTTTTGTTGTTGCTGAGATATTTGATATTATAGAAGGAATATTTCCCTGAGAATCAGAAGACTCAAATTGGACTCCAGCTCTGCTCCTGACACGTCTTGCAACAAGCTACTTTTCCCTCCTGACCTCATTTTCCTTAACTATACAAGAAGAGATTGGAATATATATGAGTGTTTAAAGTTTTTGTTTATAATGGGTTAGGAAAAGCAAGAGAAAGGAAGGCTGACTGTTTTGCTGTCCTTTTCACCCCACCTTGCCCACCCTCTGAAAAAGAAAAGAATCATTTGAGTATCTTTTAAATAATGCACAAACGAAAAAAGAATGAAAGATAGAAACAGTTTCAGATCAGCTTTGAAAATTAAATGTTGTATATTGGATTTAACATATATGTATATTTAACATGTATAACAAATTGGACCAAAATATAAGAAATAAAGCTTTTTGTAATATTGGAAATTTTTCTTTTCATGAAAAGTATTTTAATAATTATATATTCAGTATTTTAAAAAGATGTTGCTAGTATCAGAATCTTATAGAACCTTTATTTACCTTTTTCTTAAAATACAGATAATCGCTTTCCCAAAGATTTTTTGTGTTTAGAATTTCATTTGTGTGCTTTTGATAGGTGTAGGTAGAATTACAAGATATTGACTATGTTGGGTCAAAAAGATTATTTTATTGAGACACTTAAAAGCTATATGATCCTGGGCAAGTCATTTAACTCTGTTTGACTCAGTTCCCAATTTATAAAATACATTTGAGAAGGAAACAGCAAACCATTTCAGATTCTTTGCCAAATAGGGTCACAAAGAGTTGGACATGACTGAAACTGCAGAAAGGCAGATCTCTGCCCAGTCTGAGTAAAAATTTAAAATATTGCAAAAGTAAAATGGACTGCCCCAGGAATCTTAGTGAGTTCTTAATTGCTGCAGGTTTTCAAAACCTAATGACCTTATTGTATGTTGAGGGTGTTATACATGAGATTTAGAAAGTAGGAATTGAAATAAATTAACCTTGGAGAGTCCCTTCCAGGTCTTGGATTCTAATTATTTACAAAGACTGGGAGAATACAAAAAATTTAAAGACACCTCCTTTGCTTTTTTAAATTGAGAAGATGGAAAAAAATTTACAGCTATACCACATTAAACCAAGAGTACATAAGAAAAGAGGACTTGGGGGTAGATTCCTGGAAGCAAAAAGCTGGGTAACTTAAGTAAACCGTTTACTCTGAGAGGAAGTTTACAAATATCTAACCAGAAAAAATTGGAAAGGATGATTTGAAGCTAGATTGGCCAAACTAGATTAGAGTATATTCTGAGTCAGGTAGCAGAGAACCATTGAAGACTGAGCAATTAACATGCTTTTATTACCTTGCTAATCTAAGGATGGTAGACAAAAATGAAAGCAACCCCTGTTCTCCAGGAGTGACAATATTTATGCAGAGGAGTGTATATACAAGATAATTTCTGAATGAGGACATTATGAACAAGGGAGATTAACATGCTGAAAATAGGAAAGATAAATCAGGCAATCTAAGGTAAGTTGGAGAAAGGAGATTGTAGGCAGGAAACTATTGTAGTATTTAAGATGTTTTTTGTTTGTTTTTCTGAGGCAATTGGGATTAAATGACTTACCCAGGATCACATGGCTAGAAGTGTTAAGTGTCTGAATCGAATTTGAACTCAGGTCCTCCTGACTTTAGGATTGGTGCTTTATCCACTGCTCCACCTAGCTGTCACTAAGGTATTTCTTTATGGAAAAGAAATAAGCTTTTATATGATGCCTGCTAAGTACTGTACAGATGTGATCTCATTTGGCCTTCAAACTGTTATCTTCATTTTACTAGTGAATCGAAATGGAGGCAGCGGCTTACCCTGGGCTGCACAGCTAATAGATGCCTGAGACTGTATTTGAATTCAGGTCTTCCTGACTCCAAGCCCAGGACTTTATCCCATGCGCCACCTTGCTGCCTCTAAAAAACTCTAATCTTTATCATTATATGTTTCCAGGATTCAGAAAGCAACATTGTTGTTCACTAAGAGTTCTCTGACATTGTTTTAGGAAAAGCATTCTAGGTTCAACCAACTGGTAGTAAACGCAATACCATATTGGGAAAGTTTCACTGAAGTGTGGTTTGCTAGATAGGAAAGAGTATTGCTTTGCTAAATTTGCTAAAATTGCTTTGAGAGCTTAAGAATGCAGCTTATATTTCTGTTGGGTTTCAGTCATCTTAAATACTCTTGAAGTTTATTTGAATAGTAAGGACTTTGATTTAATTAACCTTTTTAAAAAAATAAACTTGTGAACATTAACCAACATGAACATTTTGATATTTAGCTTTTTAAGGATTTTTGCCTGGGTTGAATGAAATGAGGAAATGTACTTATGTCTTGATACATTTATCTAAAATGGGACTATCCCACACTGATACCCTGATTGCTAATATTATTTGCCATTAAGCTATTAATAGCCTTAGTGAGAGAAACTGGAAAATGGACATGGAACCTTCAATTCAGAATATCCCTTTAAAGGTGGGAAAAGTTCAGTTTAATATCATGTATTATTACATGGAAAATTCTGGTAGATAACACCATTGGATAATTAGACTTTAGTCGTGAAAAGTGTAACACTATTGAATAATTATGGAAAATGATCATCCATCATAATCCTTATTTTCAACTAGGAACCTAAAACAGTGGTTGAAACTTGCACAGGACTCCTGAAGGAGTGAAAAAGAAAAATGACTTATGTTTAATTCCCATTACTGTTATCCTCCATATGCTAACTAGAAAGAACATTGTGTTACTACCACTGTTAAAGCTTATTGTGAAAACTTAAGTTAGCTAATGATAGCTAGAAAAGCAAAAATAAGACACTATCACATTTTTAAAATTGCCATTTGTGGATGCTGTTGCTTGTTCTGGGTTTTTGGTTTCCTTCATGCTTGTTTGCTCTGTTTAGTGTTGATGAAGCTCAGCATTTATACTAAGGGAAAATCTTATTAAAGCCTTTTTAGAAATAGCAGCTGGTTTTGGAGTCAGATAATCATTCATTCAGAAAGCTTTTATATTTGTTGTGGAAAATGTCTTTTATCCATCCTAAACTTTTAATTGGAAATCTAATCATACCTTTGTTTCTTCGATGTTACAATAATAAGATGGCTTTTCTTAGTACTTAACAGGATGGATTTTATAATAGATAAGTGTTCCAAAGCTGGCTTATTCCCAGTTTCTAGGCCATGTCTGAAAACTTGAAGCTAACCAGTTGCCAAGACAAGTTTCTTGAGCAAAAATAGCTTGGGTAAAGTAGGGAGGGGAGGTCAGCCTGGTCACATTTCCTTGATGATGACCAAATCTTTTACTAAATGTTGGTTAAGACTTCTACTCAAAAAAATACACACTTAAGTCCTTTAAAGAGGACTTTCTACATATATTTGTCGAATTGTTCTAAAGTAAACTTTAAGAAATCATTCTTTTTCGGTTTTATTTAGTATAATAATGCTTAACCTTACTCAACTTTAATTTATACCTCAAATAAGTATTTAATTTTTTTATTCTAGTCTCACTTGCTGTGTGATTATCTGATTGTTAGCTAGTATTTTACTGAATTAATCATATGGCCCTCATCCCTTACATTTTTTTTTCTTCCAACTATTGTTTTGAAGCAATGTATGGTAGAAATTCAACAGTTTTGTGCAAAATGTTCCTTGTATAAAATCAATGGCAGAGCTGTTAAAATTCAGTCTTTGGCTTAAGTTAATAGGGTATGACTACCCACCCAAATTCTTCTCAGTAATAAAATTTTAAGGACAGCTAATTAATTGTGCAGTGGCCCTTGGAATTAGGAGCACCTGAATTCAAATTTGACCTCAGACACTAGTTGTGTGACTCTGGGCAAGTCTAATGCTAATTGCCTCTCAAAAACAACAACAACAAAAAAAAATAATAATAATGGAACTATCATTTAAATAGCAATTATTTTTAATACTTTAGTTAGTAGTTTATTTTAGCATTTGACATGGGGCACAGTTTAAAAGGAAGAGAATTAAGATTTGTTGATTTGTGCTTTCTCTGCTTCTCTCTCAATTTCACTTCAGATATTTGCTATTTAGGTTTTTTCCCTGGCCTACACATTTCTATACTAGCATGATAATTTTAGGTTCAAGTCAAGTTGCACATAATACATTTCTGTATCTCTAATAAAACTGAATGATTTTTTTTGAAGGTTTGGAGGGAGGGGTTAAAAAGTATTGAACATGTTACCCCCTAACTTCATTCTCATTACCCAAATGAGGCAGAGAGGATATTACCAGGGAACCCAAGGGTTCATTTATGTAGAGTGAGGACAGATAGGTTTTGTGTGTGGTTATATTGCCCTTTTTTCTTTTTTTCTTCTCTCTTTTTTTTTTTGGCTGAGGCAATTGGGGTTAAGTGACTTGCCCAGGGTCACACACCTAGGAAGTGTTAACTGTCTTAGGCCAGATTTGAACTCAGGTCCTCCTGACTTCAGGGCTGGTGCTCTATCTACTGCACTACCCCACCTAGCTGCCCCTGTACCCTTTTTTCTTATACTCAGTATGCAAGAGGAAAATGGGAAAGAAATTTTCTCACTTATAGTAAAAGCCACTTGATCTGTAGGGTAGTGGTTCTTTATTACTTGAATTGCTTCTTTCTGGGTATCTAAAGATTTTTTTTTTTCTTAAATATGAGCATGTGGAATTTGGACTATGACATTCTCAGGACTTTTTTTTTTTTTAAGTGAAGTGATTGGTGAATTTTGTCTTTGGTACTTAATTGATCTAGGCAGTTTTCATTTATGAATTCTTAAAAATATATCCAACTTTTTTTTTTTATTTGATTGTGGTATTCAGTGAGTCCAATAATTCTTAAATTATCTTTCCTTGACCTGTTTTCCAAGTCATTTCTTTTTAATATAAACTATCTTAATTTCCTAGATTTTTTCATTTTTTCATTCTCTTCTAATACTATTTTATTCTAATATTCTGATATTACAGTCTAATATTTGCAGTCTCATGGAGTCTTTAATTGAAATTTGGTCTGTTTTAAATTTGAGGGAATCTGTTATTTGGGTGAAGTTTAGTATTCTGGAGCTCCTAATGATTCTGTCTTCTGGATCTTTAATTTTTTTCTCTTGTGCTTTTTTCCTGGGTATTCATGTAAGCCTTATGGAAAATGATTTTTCCCTTTGGATCCCCAGAAAGAAGCAATTCAAGTAATAAAGAACCACTACCCTACAGATCAAGTGGCTTTTACTATAAATGAGAAAATTTCTTTCCCATTTTCCTCTTGCATACTGAGTATATGAAAAAAGGGCACAGGGGCAGCTAGGTGGTGCAGTAGATAGAGCACCAGCCCTGAAGTCAGGAGGACCTGAGTTCAAATCTGGCCTAAAACAGTTAACACTTCCTAGGTGTGTGACCCTGGGCAAGTCACTTAATCCCAATTGCCTCAGCCAAAAAAAAAAAAAGAGAGAGAGGGAGAGAGAGAAGAAAAAAAGAAAAAAGGGCATCATAACCACACATGAAACCTATCTGTCCTCACTCTACATAAATGAACCCTTGGGTTCCCTGGTTACATAATTACTCTCCTTTCGGGAAAATCTTTAGATTTACAGAACTTTTGGTCATTGTTTTATTTACTCATGTCTCTTGCTACGGTTCCTGTATTGGGACTTTGTACCAGGGATAGGCATTGTATGTGAGTTAAGAGTTGAAGGTGTCTGGCTTTGCTTGATATCACCTTATTCTGCTCTCAATTCTTTTGAGGTTCAGAATATGAGATCTAAAGAGTTGCCTAAGACCATAATGTTAGAGACCCTCAAGAGTTGTCTGAGACTGAATTGTTCTGGTTTGAGAAGTGCAGTACTATTTGTGTATGCCTCTGCTTGGCAAATTGAAGTACTCCATGTTGGAACTTTTTCACCACCCTTGGGGCTTTCTCAGGGAATCTTACTCTTACTGCCTCTGGATACAGAGATCTACATGTCTTGCCAGTCTTTGGTTTCCATGCTGGCTTTGCAGATTTCCCTCTTCCTGTTGCCCTCAAGCTTCTGGAAGATTTTTGTGTTATTTGGAGGCAGGAAGACTCATTTTAGGTTTTAGGTTCTCATTAGATTTCTTCACTATTTTATCTATTGCAAACATCAGTAGGTATGTGGAAACTATGGTCTTATTCCTGTTCAGGTGGCCATTTTCTGAAAGTTTCCTTTCAAATTTCAGGTGCAGAAAACATCTCAAAGCTCAACATGTTCAAAACTGAACTCATTACTATATTCCCTCTCAAACCTTCCCTTCTTCTAAACCTCCCTTGGTTGAAGGTACAACCATTCTTTGTCTCAGAAGTTTACAGCTACATCATTATCATTTACCCCTTATTTTCCTTTAACCCAGTCTAATCACTTAATCTTTTCTTGCCTTTCTCTCTTTACACCTTTTCTCTTATGTAAATTCCATCAACTACACTCACCACCCTAGTTCTTCCTCATACTTTTCAATCTTCCACTTGCTTTATTGAGGGCAAATGTTTTGGTAGAACAACTATTTCACCCAGTAGTCCAACACTATGTCAAAAACAAAACAAAACTTGATGAACCCTCCTTATCCTTTGCTCTCTTTTCAAAGGCCATTTAGGTGAAAGGTGACTAGGAAATGGGTGGAGTGGTTTGCAGAGAGGAGAAAGAAATACATGAAGCATTTATTCTGTTATCAAGTTTAGCAATAATGAATAAACACATCTTCATTTCTTCATGTTCTGTCTTGAAAGATCACATAAATATTTAGGTCCTATGAGCCTTAACAATTTGAGATCCAGTGTAATAGTCCATTGGTAATAATTGTATACTTCTTTTTCACTTTCCACTTCAATAGTGTACAATTTCATTTATAGTAGGACAGAGATAGTCCTTGAACTAAAAGTATTTTGAGATAATTTATGACCCAATGATAGAAAAGCAACTACTTGTTTGTGGGAGGTTAGAGTAAGTTATGGTACAAATTAGGTGGGCCAAGAGACTGAACATTATCTTCAAGGGACTGTTATCATCTTTCAACAACCATTATGATTTACTATTTGCCAGGTATTGTATAACGTGCTAGGAATATAAAGGAAGTCAAAAAACAATCCCTGCCCTAAAAAGAATGGGAGAGAGAATGTGCCAACAATTGTGTTCATACACACACACACACACACACAATGTAAGTGAGAGTTAATCTCAAAGCAAAGACATTAGCAATGAGAAAGGCTGTTTACTGGTATTTTGGAAAAGGGTGAGATTTGAGCTGAATCTTGAAAGAAGCCAAGAAGTAAAGGAGAAAACATTCCAGATATGGAGGACAACCACTGAAAAGGAGTTGGAAGGAAGGGTTTGAGAATAAGGCCAGTACCCCCTGGACAGTAGAGTATGTGGAAGGGAATAAAGTGTAATAAGATGACTGGAAAAATGTTGAATTACTCAAGAGTTTTGCTTATCTCAAGGCATTTTAACTATAAGAGCCACACCACCAACTGGGTGCCATTCCTAAAGTCTTCATCTGTGCTGAGAATCGCTGAATAAATTTATATAAACTTTTGAAAATCTCCATCTCTCCCTAGTCTTCCCTTCCTCTCCCCAATCAAATAAATGATAAGAATTTTGGAGATTGAAGGTGAGAGATTCTGGTTAGGTGGCCAGGTGGGAGATTTTTTAATATATTTTGAAAAAAAGAAAAATATTAACAGATAATTGATTATCACAGTTGATTTGAGGTAGTGTTTTGTTTTGTTTTCATTATTCTTCCTTGAAGCAGCAGTTTCGCATGAGAAGGAAAATCTCTGCATCTTTTTATCTAAGTTACCCATAGTCTTTTGCTGTAACACCGATTTCTCTAGAAGTATAACAAAATAAGATGAGTCTAGGGCCCAGAATCCTCAGTTATGTTAATCATGTTTCAGGTTCCTTGAATGAACATGCTTAGAATAAATTGTATTCAAAGGATGGGTATAAACTGTTTAGACTTTTAAAATCTGTGTTCTCCAACAGTGGTTAAGCTTGGGATTGGATGGACTATTTTTCTCAGCCTACAGAAACTAGGTTAAAAGCATACACAAAAAAGTAAAAACAAATTCTCACTCTTGAGTGACCAAGTATAAATAGTGGTGAGACCTACTATGTAGGATTACTATTGAGATCAAATTATTATTGTGGTTATGACTTACTATTAATAAACTTTTTTATAATTTTGTTATAAGGAGTGTGTGGTAAAATCTCCCAGATTTGTAGGGAACTATGTTTTTTGATCATGAAATGTAAATTCAATGGGCATAAACCTTGAAAAACTGTGCACAGGAAAAGAAAAGGGGCCACAAACTTGATTGTACATAAATTCCAGTTAATGAATTTAAGGGAAAACCACCTACATAGGTCTATTGTCCTTAGAACTTAGAATCCATCCTTTGCTAAATACTGATCTAGGCAGTCAGAATTTATTTCAAATACATTAACCAGATGTCCTGAACTGACAAGGTTGACATTGTTTGGCTTCATTTGAGTAGTGGAAACAAAACAAAACATCCTCCTTCGTCCTTGACATATTAAAAACTGGTTGTGTACTTTTTAATTACTTCTTTAAAATGCAACAGACAATTAAAAATCCAGTGATAGAAAAGTAAAATATTCAAGGGGTTCACAGAATCCTAGATGTATAGGTAGAAGGGACTTTGGAAATAATCTATCTAGTTGCCTTATCATACTGATGAAGGCCAGGGAATCGTTCAGGTAATAAGCATAAGGAAAGGGCTTTGAAAGGAAGTCCTTTCTATCTTCCAAGTCAGTTTTCTTTTGCCCACTACCACAGTTCCTTTTTCAAGGCAATGGAGAGATTCTTCTATCTGGAAAATCAGAGGCTGAGAGAGAAGAAATATATTTGAAAATATTAAAATGATGAATGATACCTAAATTCAAAGGTACTAAAGCTAAAACTTGGGGGGCGGGGAACAAATGTAGAGTAAATTTAGTGGAAGTTATACTAAATCCCTATTCTGATTCCTTATGGATTGTATCCTGGAAGTGACCTGGATTCTCAGACAGTATGATACTAGAGTGTAAAGTTCTGGCAAGTCCAACTCAGGAAAAAGGCTTTGGATATGAACTAAGTAACAGACAATATTCCTATTTTAATTAAATTAGAAGAGCTTGTCACCAGATTTCTGGGTGGTGGATTTTTTGTTCACAGTAGTTCTCATAGACCATTTACTAAATTATAGAGGAGCTCCCATTTGTATCAATGAATGGGATAGGGAATATTTGTTTTCCAAGCAGTTTAAGCCTAATGCTTTGCTGATATGATAAAGTTTATATTAAGTGTCTGAATATTCACACAGAGAAAATCAGAGATTTTTTAAAGTATTGAAATAAGGAAAATTGCTTGTGCACCTTCTAATAATGTCTACTGTTGCCAAAGAATACTGTATTGTATTAGACTTTGCATGTTTTGACCTACTGTGTGAGAACATATAAGACAAGGGGCCTTCCTTAATAGACATTTGAATTCTTCATTTTAGAATGGCCAGAGCTTCCTGGTGTTGGATGAACAGAGGTTTGCAAAAGAAATTCTTCCTAAGTACTTCAAGCACAACAACATGGCAAGCTTTGTGAGGCAGTTAAATATGTGTGAGTATAGAGAGCTTTTGGCATGGGGTGGAGAATGCAGTTTGATTAAGTGCTTGTTCCCCCTCTTTCCCTTCCTTCCCCCCTCCCCCCCCCCCCGGAAAAGAAAATCCTTTGAACCCAGTAAGACTGAATTTTGACTTTGCTTTCTTTACTCTTCTTGGTTGTGTAATTGTGTTTTAGATGGTTTCCGTAAAGTAGTTCATGTTGATTCTGGTATTGTAAAGCAAGAACGAGATGGCCCAGTTGAATTTCAGCATCCATACTTCAAACAGGGCCAGGATGATTTGCTGGAGAACATTAAAAGAAAAGTAAGTTACCGTTTAGTTTTTTTGTTGGTTTGTTTTATTTTCTTAATCTAATTCATTTTAATGATATATGATATAGTAAGCTTAATTCAGAGTATAGTTTTCAAATATAAATAGGAATGTCATTCACTTTATCAGTTTACAGCATTTAGGGTAATAAAAGGATAATTAAAAATTGTTTAATTGTTAGTATGATATCAATATTTTTCCATCTATTTTTTATATACATTTATAAAAATGTATATAGTATTTCGACTATGTTGTGGCTTAAACTTTGTGAGTCAGACTGGGAAAGCTAACTAACTATTGTTTCTTTATATTATTATTTCTATGAGAAAACATTCCACATAACTGCTATGCAAATTAACTTTTTTTGGAATGCTGTCCTTTTATAATTTGATACAGTAAAATTTCTTAATTTATGTAGCAAAAAGATCATATTATAACTTGGTTCTAGGCTTTGTTTTCCATGGAGTTTTTATGGCTAATACTTTGCTGGTATGATAAAGTTTATATTAAGTATCTGATTACCAATAGTACTGTGCTAGGCGTTATACAGGTGATCTATTCCCCTCCCTTTTAGGAACCTAAAAGTATTTTAATATAACCACCATCAACATCTTTCTTGGGCAAATGCCACAGTTGTAACTTCTGCCCTTTCTGAGCAATTGAAGATCATGAGGAGTTGGGGGGGGGGACCACTCTACCTTAAAGTCTTGAAGTAAAAGGGATTTTTATTTGTTGCAGAAGAAGTACTGGACAGAAATATCTCTAGAAGAGGTATTAGGATCTCGTTTAGTTTACTTAAACTTTTACCTGTTTTTGAATGAAAAGTATTTTTGCTAAGGAATTAAAAAAAAAAAAAACAGGTTAGTGTGCCCCATGGCCTGGAGACAAATTGCATAGCATGTAGTTGAGTAATTATTATAGCATAGGTTTACTGAATAAATGGGAGAGGTCAGGAGAATAGTTGAAAGTAAAGCCATAGAAGATGGTGAAAAAGGAATTCTTGAGATGTTTCATCCAGAGAGAATATCTTTAGACCTGGTCTTCTTAAACAAGGACCCATGAACCACTTTTTAAAATATTTTGATAACTATTTTATTACCAATCAATAATGTGTTTCTTTTGTAATTATTTTATTTTATGCATTTAAAATAGTATTTAAAGTAGGGGCCCATAGGGCTTATGATATAAGATAAAATTTGATTTTTTTTTTTTGCATTTGACAAATGGAAATGTTTTTTGATAATTTGCTTAACTTGCATATACTCTTTATTAAGATGTATGTGTTTGTGTATGTATACACATACACGTGTATATGTTATATATATATATATATATATATACATATATGTGTGTTATGTATATATACACATATATTAGAAATGCTAAGATTTGGAATTCAAATAGTTAGAATTTATATCTGTCTTCCTCACTTTTGTTTGAGCAGGTTTCTTCTTCAAAGCCAGAAGAAACCAAAATTCGCCAGGAAGACTTATCTAAAATCATAAGTAGTGCTCAGAAAGTTCAAATCAAACAAGAAACCATTGAATCCAGGCTATCTACTTTGAAAAGGTAAAATAAAGTTTCTAAAAATACTTGTCATTTGGGTATATGAGCTTAACAGAATGTATCCTTAGTTTTGAATTTTCATAATGGTGTTCATGAGGGAGGTAGAATGAACAAAATAGATGAATTGGTACATGTTATCCTGCTTTTGGGAAAAAAAAACATAAAAAGATTGAGTATTCTACTGTCATACTATTAGTATATGAAGATTTGCATATTTAGAAAAATGAATATGAAGAGTTTTCACATAAAGAGATGGAGGGATAATTACAATTTGTTTTTCAAATGTACAGACATCCTATTTAAGGTACCATTTGTTTCTTATGTTGTGAAGGATTGAAAGTTTCCCAAAACTTATTAATGAGACCTTGCTACTTAAAATGAAATAGAACTCACTCTCAAGAGAACTGTCCTACTTTATGTTTATTTTTATGTTAGCTTGGAAAGATGTACATTCTCAAACTCTTTCAGTGTTATTTTTAAAAAAATTATACCTGGTATCTTCATTGATCCTAACATCCCACAGATAATTTGTTTTTAGAAATAAAATTCAGCCCATATCAAAGGGAATACTTTTCCTCTTATTAATAAATAATTATGGAGCTTCTTCATCTAAACCAGGAAACTAAAGGCCCCTGCACTGTGTAAGTAGTAGTTCCTAAGGATGAACCAGCTCAAGTTGGAAATAGAGCAGGTTAAAGCTGATCAGCAGAAGAACAAGCCCTCTAGTGGCTGTTGCCCTTAAAACCTGGGTAAGATACTCAAGGTTTCTTCCCTCTTTATCTCCCTCCCCCCAAAAAAAAGGCATTTATTCCTGGCCTTGCTTTGACTGTTCCTATTCTTTCTTTTAAAATGCTTTATTGATACTACTTTTTTGAATATCACTGTTAACTCAGTGACCCTTCTCTTGTAAAAAATATAGTAAAAAAAAAAATCAATACACTTATCATGTCTGAAATATGTACCTCATTTTGTATTTATGGTCCATCACCCATTTGATTCTGTATTCTCTCTAAACATACATTACTCCCAGTTCCTTTTATTTACTATATTCAGTAATTTTTACACTGTTGCACATAGTGATTCAGAGGTATCTTCTGACTTCAGCTTTGGGTTTCATGGTTCATTAATGCCAGCTATTGAAGTTTTGAACACATAAGTCTTGAAAATAGTTCTTATCTTCGTTATCAACAAATACAACATGAATATACTAATTATAGAACCTAGAAGTTTATTGGTCAATGGAAATCAAAGATGCTACAAAAATTGTCCTTCCATTTTCTTCCAATCCCTACATATACTTAGTCTGTATTAAGAAATTTGGCTTTCTTTAAGTTGTAAGAAAATTAAAATTGAAGCATTTAATAGATGAGTTATCTTGATACCCTATTAGCTTTGTCACTACTGTAACTGAGAGGGATATAATACAATTTTAGTAAGGAACTGGTACGGAAAGAAAATGTTAATTTCTAGGATTGTTGTGTCTCTGAATATACCTCATAAAAGTATTTTGGTCTTTTAAGTATTCAGGAAACTACAGGCCCCTGCATTCTGTAGGTAGTGAATCCTGGGGCTGAACCAGCCCACATTGGAAATGGAACAGGTCAAAACTTCTACAATGATCAGCATAAGTTCAGGCCTATTAATGGCTACTTCCAATCCAGTCTGAGAGAGGTAGAGAGATGAGGTCTCTGTGAATTTGATCTATGCATGTTTCTTTTCTTAGGAACTATTTTTCTTTTTCATTTGGTTGGTTATCCAAAGACCAAAGAAAAATTTTAGCCATATTGTAATGATACCAACTTGTTTGGGTGGGAAGGAGGGTAAGGATCATTACATAGAACTCTAAGGATACAGGTCTGAACTTCAAGTATATATTTTTACATCTGTTGCCTTTGGTAGCAGATTCTATCAGTGTGAAGCTATCAAGTATAACACTGGGCTTGTTCCAAGACAGTTGCCAAAACTATACTACTGTTCAGAATAAGAGCTGCCCAGTCTCTTGAAAAGCTTACATTAAAGTATCAATAAGATCTGTAATAAAATCATAATTTTAATTAATATTTTGGTTTTTGATTGTCCCTTTATTTTAAATGACAGAGAAAATGAATCCCTTTGGCGGGAAGTAGCAGAATTACGGGCAAAACAAACACAACAGCAGCAAGTAATCCGAAAGGTAATGTGGGTATTTTTTGTTTGTTTGTTTTGTTTTTGGTGGTTATAACTACTGTTGTTTATAATTAGCTATACTTCATCCTCTATTGATTTCAACCTTATAACTTAGTTTAGGTTGGGGATTGGTGCATATAAACTAGGAATTGAAGGGATAGGTCATTTTACAAATGCTCAATCAGGTTAAGCTTTTAATCTGTGCGCAGTAGCAATGATTAAGGTGGCTAAATCCTTCATTTTTCCTTATAATGGTGATAATACTCAGAAGTTAATATGTTACCACCAAGAGCATATTAAAGGCCAAGTAAAAGAATGCAAGTAGATTGGTATTGATCAAGAACAAACTAGAGTGGCCCATTTAGACAGTGAAAACCCTTTTATATGCTGGAACTATCCTGGTCTCACTCATGAGCCCTTCCAGCTAAAAATAAATTTGTGACTTTTATTTACTAAAGGTATATATTTGATTAATACAGTGGGAGTAATGTGGCATGGAAGTGTTGCAATTTTGAACAGTGTCAAAATAAATTTAGGCCAATATCTGATGGTAGTGGTTATTTCTTGGATTCTTGGTGTTATCTAAAGGAGAACATTCTTTGCTGGAATGGACTTCACAACAATCCCTCTTAATATTCTAATGAAATATTCTTTTCTGAATAAATTTTGCAAACTTTGAAGAGTTGGTTATATTGTAATATTTAATATGTCTTATTCAAAAAAGGTTAGCATTAGTGTTTGATGCTACAGTTTAAGGTACTGCATTGATTGATTCTAAAAAGGGACAAAAGTTGTCTGGAGCAGACCACAGATGGCATATTGCTCACCAGAAAAGTCCTGTAGAACAAGAATAAAGTTAAAGTATTTTCCAATTTTAATATGATGTCTGACAGGATAGGATACCAGACACTGAGGTCTTTTCTCAAACTAAATTCCCAACCATTTTAATTCTACTGCAGACAGTGTGATTCTGATGGGCTGGCTATGTTGTTCAAATGCCAAATATATACTTGCAAAAAAGACTTTTATGGAGAGCTCCCAGAGTAAGCATTCACATCGTGGTCAGAAAAAGTGATACAAAGACACTCAAAATCTCTCTCCAGAATTTTGGGATTATGCAACATGACAGACCCTAGCATGGGACTGTCCAGCATGGCTTGCACTCATCAGAGAAGGTGCTGTACTCTGAGCAAAACAGAATTGAAGTAATTCAAAAGAAACAATGAGATGTGCAAATTTAGAGAATTTACTCCCCAAATTTACATGGATTGTTTGTGCCTGACCTGGGTAGAGCATTCTGAGCTCATACTGGTCTGATCAGCCACAGTCAGACAGCACTGTAACTTAATTCTAACATAGTGATATCATTTGGGTCCTCCTTGATAATGAAGGACAACTAACTGAACATAACGGGTGTTTTACAGAATGTTTTCAGGCATTAGTCTGTTTAGAAATTTCAGTAGTTATTAATGTACAGTATATATAATTATGAGAGTATTTCTTAAACATTGTAATTCCAATAATATACATCTAAGTATTTTTTTTCCTTCCACCCACTCTTGCTTCCTTTTTTAGATTGTCCAGTTTATTGTTACATTGGTTCAGAATAACCAGCTTGTGAGTTTAAAACGCAAAAGGTAAGTTTCCTCCAGGGAAGCAGGTAATTAACTTCAAATATGGGAATTTACCTCTAAAATTCTGAGTGGGGAACTGAGATGTCTTAGATCCAAGTGAATAACCATTACCTTTTTCTATCACTAGTTCTCAGATTTTATGGTCTACACTCTTAAAAACTTGAGCAATCTCTCCCTTCAAAGAGCTTTTATGTGGATTATATCTATTAATATTTACCACATTAGAGATTAAACACATTAGTATTATTATAAAAAAGTTTTGACCTTGGGTATCCCCTGGGGGTCACTACAACACATTTAGAGAACCACTGTTTTGTCCTGCCAGACTAATTAGTGTATTTGCTATAGCTCCCTGGAATTTGTTTTGGTATTGGGATTTGTTACATCTTTAATGCTAATTTCTCTTCTCACCCTACTCCACCTTCCAAATTTCTACATTCCCTCATCAAAATGGAGAAAGTAACAGGTTGAAAACCTATTTTCTACACAATTTATACAGGAACTGAGAAGGCCGGAATTAGTAGAGTCCTCGAAGCAGATCCTATGCTGGAGATAACAGAAACAGATTATTTAATTTTAAATAATGCTTTCTTTTTTGTCTTTTTTCGTGGTCTTGACTCATTGAGGTTTGTTTTCATTCAAAGAACATTTTATATATTTGATCGTTTGCAGTTAGCTCTTGTTTTTTAGATTTCTGAAATTAAAAAAAACCAGAAATTTTATGATAAAGCTGACAATTTGTTTCATTTAGATGTGGCTAGATTATCCACAGCTATTGTTTTTATTTTCCTTTGATTGTTTACTGCAGAAATTTTATGATAAAATTGACAATTTGCTTCATTTAGATGTGGTTAAATTATCCACAGTATTGTTTTCATTTTCCTTTGATTGTTTACTGACACTTTGGGAGTTTTCAGATTCCTTTTCTGAATGCAGGGAATTACCGATACTATTTATGCTAAACACTGATATTTAACATTTTCTTTTACCTTGGTTGCCAACAGTGAATTACGTGATAGCTATGACTACCACTGCCTGCTTTTGACAGACTCAAGATAAAGATGTGGTAGAAGGACAAAGAAAGAAAGGAAAAAGAAAAAAAAAAAAGGTGTTGGCATTATTCCTTCAAAAGCCAAAATTATGCTAGAAGTTGAGTTATAGTTACTTTGTAAATATTTGACTAAATCACTACTAATTTGTTTGGAAAGTATCTTTTTATAGTGCCATTAAACAGGTTTTTGAAATTGTTTAACAATAGATACCTGTAGTAACCCAGCCCTTATTTGCTATGTGCTTGTCTAACCAAATATATGAAATTTTCTTCTGATTTTTCAGGCCTCTACTTTTAAATACTAATGGATCTCCAAAGGCAAATCGATTTCAGCAAATTGTCAAAGAACCAGCCAACAACCACCATCACAAAGTAACTTTTCTATTTAAATTCTGTAACAATATTGCACTGTAAAAAACAATATTATTTAATTTTTCTATATTTAGTTCTTTTAAATAAAGTTTAATTAACAAACACCTATTTTATGATTTTTATATCTTAGGTTAGATCTTCTAGTATAGTCACTTTTAAATTAGCCAGTCAGCATCACGAAACCATGAATTATGAGGGCAGTACTCCACTTTCTTTAAACTGAATTGTGTGGCTTAAAAATACCCTTTGGAATTAGTGCTTAAAGTATAACCTGCAGTTTAGAAAGATTACTCGCTATCAGTAATAACTATATGAAATGAGTTAAGATTAGATACTAGGATTTTTTAAAAAAAAAAGATTAAAATGAGGTGTTAGATGTAGCCCCTATTTTGGCCTATGTAATAATAACTAGTAGAATTTTCTAATGCTACCATCTAGTGGTATTTACTCATTCATTTACTTTACTTCTTTTGACAGACTGCATAATTATTTTTATAAATGGGATTTTGCATTCATCCCAGCTCCTACCCACCTTAGTACACATTATAAATACCAGTGTAATTTGCTGTTCTTCTAAATTTAACTTTTGACTTTTTTGTATTTTAAATCAGTCATTTCTGAAAATCCCCTCCCATCAAATTGAACCATCTTCTAATAAAAATAATTAGCAAAAATATCTTTAACTATAGTTTATCTGTTAAAGTATATGATATGTAGTTACCTCTCTATCAAGATGAGGGAGGGAGAGCCATTTCATTTGTTGTTCTCTGAGACCATGATTGGTTTTTTAGTTACTCGTAGCCTAGTTCATTTTTTTTTTTGTTTGTTTGTTTGGTTGGTTGGTTTTTTTTGCTGAGGCAATTGGGGTTAAGTGACCTGCCCAGGGTCACACAACTAGGAAATGTTAAGTGTGTGAGACCAGATTTGAACTTGAGTCCTCCTGACTTCAGGGCTGGTGCTCTATCCACTGCTCCAACTAGCTGCCCCATTTTTAGTGATTTTTAAAATTTAAATTGTTATTACCATTATTAGAGATGTATATATTGTCAGCTTACTTCACTGTATATCAGCTTGTATAGATTTTCCCGTGTTTCTCTGAATTTTATCACAATTGTTACTTTTTATTGCACAGTATTAAAACTTTCATTTTTAATTATTGGTACAATAGTTTATTTAGAAATTGGAACCTTACTCTTAGACATATTTTCTTTCCCAATTTTATAGGTTCCACATAGTAGGACAGAGGGTTTAAAACCAAGGGAACAGATTTCAGAAGACATCATTATTTATGATGTCACTGATGATAATATAGATGAAGAAAATGCTCCAGTTACTCCTGAAACCAATGAGGATGCTACATCTGACACTTCAAAGTAAGAAGATTCTGAAAATAAGTGTAGAGGACAACTTGTTATTCAAGGAATGCCTATTAAAGCTCAAATAAACTGATAGTAATTTTTCATTAGTTTATAATAGTAAACTATTCTTTAGTCTAGAATATAGTTCCCTTTTCTAATAGTATCTTATATCATTGTGTTCTCTGATTTTTAAATCTAAATTCTATGTTCTGTCAATGTTAAATATCTAGAAATTTACAACTAGAGATAGGATCTTTAGGAAAAAGAATATAACTATTTTTTTCTTTTTTCTTCTATTCATGGAATAGCTGTAGCCAGTACCCTGATATTGTCATTGTAGAAGATGACAATGAGGATGATTATGCTACAGTTATTCAGGGTGGGGACAAAAGTAGTGACCCAGCCGGTGTTCCAGTCACTGACCATGGGAGTTCTATTATTGGGAGTGGCAGCTCGCTCATGTCTAATGCTGTCCAGGTAAACAATTCATCTGCTCTGACTTCAGAAGATCCTGTCTCCATGATGGATTCTATCCTGAATGAAAACATCAATCTTTTAGGAAAGTGAGTGATGTGATTTTGAATACTAATTTTGAGCTTGATTAGTTAAATTAATACTGTTTCTATATTTAACTCTTAACTTAATAGAGTTCTAACTATTTTATTTTCAATCCATTCAATTTTTTCTTTACTCAGTCCTTGAAAAATTGACTTATTCACTGAAGAATATTTGTGTCCAGTTTGCCAAATTCTTCTTTGGCCTGTTTAATTATAGCTTCTTCTGAAGACATGCTTATAAATGATTTTTTTTTTTTAAATCATCTCTGCCCATTTTGTGTGTGTGAGATGTTGTATATCTAGCCTCAATATAAAACAGGTGAAAAGAATTATGAACTTGGAGTCAGAGGACCAGACTTCAAATCATGACTCTAACTCTTAATATTTGTATGACCTCAGGCAAAACACCCTCCCTGACCTTCAGTTTCCTAGTTTATAATGAGCATATTACACTAGATAGTCTTAAGTTTCTTCTGTTTCTAAGTCCATGATGCTAAGTTTTGTGATTTGTTTTTTGCTTTTTTGACAGAGAAGTGATTTTTGTAATTTAGTTTTGTGATTTGTTTTTGCTTTTTTGACAGAGAAGTGATTTTTGTAATTTAGTTTTCCTACAACTTCTGAAAAAATACTTAAAAGTTGAGAATAAATTTCTAATTTCATATTTACTAAACCTCACCTATTTTTTTTGTTAAAGTAAATATATGTCTTAATTGTTAAATAATGTTTTCTTTTTTGTCTTTTTCCGTGGTCTTGACTCATTAAGGTTTTTTCCACTCAAAGAACATTTTATATATTTGATCGTTTTCAGTTAGCTCCCGTTTTTAGATTTCTGAAATTGAAAAAAACAAATTTTATGATAAAGCTGACAGTTTGTTTCATTTAGATGTGGCTAGATTATGCATGGCTATTGTTTTCATTCTCCTTTGATTATTTATTGACATTTTGGGAGTTTTAGGATTCCTTTTCTGAATGCAGGGAATTACCTCTCTTCCTCCCAACTTGAAAAATCCCTAATCTCTTATCCAGTTAGAAATCATTTTACTTAATGTTATATTTTTCCTTTTAATCAATTGGCCTTACTTGATTGTTTTTAATGTGTTAAAAATCTGTCTCTTCCCCTGTATTTGAGTCCACCTGAGTCTAAACTGAGGACATTTTTAAGCAATTAATCTGTATTGCCTAATAAATCAATATGCTTGGAAAATTAAATCTTTGTTTTCTTAGTCATTTCATCTTTTACTCACCACATTCAGAAGATGCATTAGAGTACAGAGGAAACGGTTTTAAAAGGGGCATAATTAACTTTTAGCTGGAAAAGTTCATCAAGTTTGTTTCCTTTTTAACTCAAAGTGTTTATAGATTTGTTTTGCACTCAAGCTTAAAAATTTTAGGAATTTTAGCAACAGAAATTTTAGTATAATAGGTGAAGAGATTCTTTTTTAAATGGTAAATTCACTAATGTGATTTTTCTTTAGCTTCTAATCAAGCTAATGGGTTCAGCTGTGTAAAAAACTTCCTTTGTATTCCAAGCAGAGTGATATGATCATTCCCAAAACATAGGTCTTTTTGTTTTGTTCCATGCCAGTAGCTCCTCTTATTTCTTCAAAAAAAAAATTTTTATCAGCTAACATTTGAGTACCCTCTAAGTATATATAGCAATTCACAAGGTCCTTGATATAATATTTATTAGAATGGACATGGTCATCTTGCAGAAAAGGTAAGAATGCAACATATAGTAGATATCAAGTAATAACATTAAAAAAAAAAAAGACTTGGAGGAGTAAAGATGTATTCGAGCATGTTGGCACCAAACCATTCCAAATTACTACTCTAATATTTAATTAAACAGTCTGTGTTTTAGTTTTTTATTGGAATCAGCAGTTTGGTATACTAATTCTGAAAAATAACACTTTTACCTGGACAGGTAGTTGTGGGATTTCAAAAATCATTTTAAACATATACATAGACATGTTTAAGAAGGTAAAATATTTCATTCTTATTTCTGCAGGGTTGAGCTGTTGGATTATCTTGACAGTATTGACTGCAGTTTAGAAGATTTCCAAGCCATGCTTTCAGGAAGACAATTTAGCATAGACCCAGATCTGCTGGTGGATGTAAGTATTTTGTATATTCTTTCTTTTTCAGATATATTTGTTGATTTTTCAAAAGTATGAATAGAAATTAAAAATGTTTTTTGGGGGGGAGGGGTTGTTTGTTTTTGTATCCTATGTGACTTTTCCTTTTTAAAATTCTAATGGTAGTCTTTAAAAGGAAGTCCCATAGACTCTTTATCAGTGTGTACTGAGGACATTTAGAGTAGGGTGTTCCCGAAGTAGCAGTTGAGGTTAATCTTAAATTCAGTAACAACATTTGAACTTTAATCAATAATACTAGGGGCCCTGTTTATATATATATATATATATATATATATATATATATATAGGTATATATGTATGTAAAATATACTTCCATTTTAAATGGAAATGCTTCTTATAAAAATATGACTTTAAAGATTTGTTGCATTTCTAAATATGATTCCTCAACACACCCTGGGGACCATTGTCTTTCTTTTCCCTTCCCATCTCCACAGATGATTGATTTCTAAATTTTTTTTTTTTACTAAACTCCTTTATTTTTAACTCTGTTCTTATATAAACTGTTTTGTATTCCTTCATTCTTTTTTACCCATAATATCCATTTATGCACACTTAGTGTACTCAAGCTCTCAGATCTTCTGCCTTTGACCCTCTCCACCACTGTGAGCAAACTCTTGTTTTATCCTAAATAATTTTTCTTGTCTACTCTCTCTGCTACAAATGAAACCTACCTCCACCCTAATGATATTGTCCTCCTAGCTGTCCTTTCTAATTGACTGCTATTCTCCACCTACTGTAGCCTTCGATTGAAGAGCAAGGTTAACCTGATACTTGTTCCAGTATTAATTTCAGATAGTTATTTTACTATCCTTTATCTGATTTTTTTTTCTTTGCTTTTCTCTGCTTCTTTTCAGAGTCTGGCATTTGACTTGAATATCATTTCCAGAGCATCATAGTAGTCAGTTCCAAAGGTTCCACATTAATTGTTCTGATTGGCTTCTGTACATAACTTTTTTTCTTTATCTCCATCTGTCATCCATAATTTATAGCAGCTTCCTATCCAAATGACCACATTCTAGAATGTTCCTGGAGAATATCAAAACTTGAACATCTAAGGCATTCAAAATTCTACAATTAGTTCCAGAATGTTGCATTGTTAGTACTTTTTTTCCTGTCTTGTATATGCCCTCATACATTCTTCACTGCAGTTTTCCATTTTTTTTTCCCCTTGAAACAAAACATCCCCATTCTTAGCAGATGACTTTGCTTCCACTAATGAACTATTAGTGTCTTTTAACATGAGCACTGTCATCTAACTAGGATTTTTTTTCATTCACTCCTTTTCTCCTTCCCATTTCTCTACTCCTAAGAAGTTATATGACTGAAGTCTTACTGAGCCTCAGTCTCCTAATAAGTAAAATGAAGTCAGACTTGATTGTCTTTCTAGTACAAGGAGCCTAAAAGGTTTGATTCTTTAAAAGCTTGCATCTTATTTTTTCCCCATGGTCTCTATCCTTCAGAGCCCTTAAGAATCTTACTTCTACATCTTTTCTTTCCATCTTAATATTTCCACACTGGTACTTTTTTCTTGTATCTTCAGACATGCATGGATCTTCCTTATTTTGGAAAAAAAAAGAAGTTGATTTTTTAACATTATTTGGTTACTGTCCTAATTTTTTCTTTCTTTGCACTGTACAATTTCACAAATCTTTGTTGTATAGGTTATTATTGTTCATTCCATATTTGTACATAGTGAGGTTTAGCCTACCCTCCAGCCTCTTATACTACAGCATCATTAGTTTTCTTATATTGTTGGTTTGTCTCATTTCTAACTTGACCTCAGAACTATTTGGCCTTGTGGCTCACTTTCTATTCTTTCCTGGCTTTCCTTTTAACCACTTTATTGCCGC
>JAJPUD010001129.1:0-82533 GCA_023553655.1 Myrmecobius fasciatus | reverse complement strand
TTTTCCCAAATCTGGATTAAATGTGACCTAAATATACCCCAATATGCTAGAGGCATATATCAGTATGAAAGGGTGAAGATTTATTTCAAGGATGGGACCTATATTTCTGTCAGTCTACTGTCAGCCTCTGCAATAATGATTCTAACTACATGGGAGACAATGAATATAGAGATAGAGGAAAGAATGCTAACTCTGAAAATGAGGAACTGGGTTCAAATCTCACTAGCTCTGCTATCTATTTGACCTTGGACAAATCATTTAATCTCCTTGGGCCTCAGTTTTCTCATTTGTTAAAGGGAAGGGGTTGAATTAGATATTTTTTTTTCTATGATCCTCTGTGTCACAGCAAACATTGAGTAGTTTTTTGTCTATACCAAAGAAATCTCTTCTAGTATCCCTGACAAGTGATCATCTAACCTTGACGTTATAAACTTGAGTGATGTATAACTATTCCCTTTAAGATAACACATTGTGTTTTCATAGTTTTAGTTCTTAGTTTTTACTTAATGCTTCTAATTCTGTTTGATTGGGCCAAGTGGAAATCCTAATTCCTGTTATATTTGGTAGACTTTCAGATGCTTGAACACAGTTATATCTCCCATAAGTCTTTTTGGCAGGGCAAAAATCTATGGTTTCTGCAGTCAAGTCTCAGATGGTGTGGTTTTGAATCCTCTCTTCCTATTCTGGTTATTCTCTCTTATAAACATGTTCCAAATTTTCAAGGTACTTCTAAGATGTGATGCCTAGACTTAAACTTGATTTTTGAGATATGTTCTATGCACTGTAGTGCAATTATTTTCCTCATTCTGTGGGCACTACTCTTTATGTAGTCTTGTATTGCTTTTTGGGCAACATTGTCTCCCTAGTGACTTATGTTGTGCTTGCCTTCCTCTAAAACACCTATCACTTTTTTACATAAACCCTATGTGTAGCCATGCAAATTCTCCCTTATACTTATGGAATCTTTTTTTTTTTTTTTACAAAAGCCGAGCACATAGTTTTTAATCTATTAAATTTGATCATCACCTTAATGATTCCTTTATGATGCCCCTTTGTTCTGTGAGGGTATCCCTGGGTGGAACTCAAGACTCTGTCTTTAAAAAAAAAAATCATCTGGAAGACAAAAAAAATATGTGAGCAAGAAATTAGTAAGAAACTATTTGAATTCCAAGCAACAGCCAAGTATAGTAAGATTTGTCACCTGGAGGATGACCATTAAGTAATAAATATTTTGGACCTTGACAAGCTACATAACAGATAAAAGGTTGGCGTTTTTGGATTTTTTTTAATGGGTACTTGCCCTTATGTTAAGTGCTTTTCTTTAAAAATTAGTGATGCTATAAGCAATCATTTCCCTGTCAATCTTCCATTCACACTTAGAGAATCTTCCATGTTTCTCTGAATTGCTCATTTTCATAATATCATTTTTGTTGTTGTTGTTTGTTTTTTTGTTTTTACTGAGGCAATTGGGTTAAGTGACTTGCCCAGGGTCACACAGCTAAGAAGTGTTCAATTGTCTGAGATCAGATTTGAACTCAGGTCTCCTGACTTCAGGGCTGGTGCTCTATCCACTGTGCCATCTAGCTGCCCCATTTTCATAATATCTTAAAGTCAAAATATTCTCATTACATTAACATTCCACAATTTAGCTTTTCCTAATCAACAGATACCCATTTTCTTTTCAACTTCTGGCTACTGCTACAGAAAGTGTTCTTATGAATATTTTGGTAAATATGGGTTTTTTCTGCCTTCCTTAGAATGGATATTCCAGTAGTGGGGCTGCTGAATCAGAAGTTAATGAACTGTTCACTAACTTTTCAAATTGTTTTGCAGAAAGTTTTGACCAATTTTGCAGTTAAACCTGCAGTATACTAGGATGTCTATTTTTCCATAACTTTTCTAAAACTGATGATATCTTTTTCATGTTTTCAGTATAGATATGAGATGAAACCCAAGTTATTTTAATTTGTATTTCTCTATATATAAATTTTGGTCATTATTTCATACAGTTATTAGTAATTTTTAATTCTCATTTTGAAAACTGTTCATATTCTCTGACTTTAGATTTTTTGTTGTTGTTATTGGTCCAGACCTGTAATTTAATTGCTATAGAAAACCTTCATTGAAGAAACTTCGTTAACAATGCATATTGACATCTTTTGTGGTTGGCTAAATGGTGGGGACAATACATTGTTTAATTTGCTTTATTTAAAAGAACTTCCTCAAGATTGGACTATCAACAAAACAATAACCCAAGTCCTGATTTTATTGTACAGTGTGACATATATCTTAAGTGTATGTCATATTAAAAATTTAACAGTCAATATTCACAGCTGGTATGAGCTGGCTCCAACACACCCCTGGAACCAACTCATTGGCAAAACATTATGTACATGATGAAGGATCATGGAAGACTATAAGCAGTATCTCCTAATAAAATGATAAAAAGTATAGAGACAAAAGAAAGTTTGGCATGTGAAGAAAATAATCCAAATCATTCCAAGAGCATTTATTTGTGATTCTAAGATATTGACAAATAATAGATGTAAAAGGAACATAATTGCCAGGGTTTCTTATTGAGCTCTAGCTTCATTATTAGGCATAATGGAACTACATTGATTATATGAAAAGTTAAAATGGCACATAAAAAGTGGAAGATAAAAGGAAGGTTAACTAGACATGACACAGAATAAATTCATGATGAAGGTGATAAGACAATTTTAAGAGCACTTAGGCATCATTTTTTCCAGGATTCTCTGGGAGAGGGGTATTCCAAAAATATGACAAAAGATCACAGATGATATAACAAGAAAATTGACCAAGCAGCCCTAACTACTGAGTTATATATCAACTTTCCCGTCTTTCTGAATTTTTTGTTATATGTTCTATACTTATGTATAGTCATCATTATTGCTGATATTTTTTGATAATCTCATGAGAATTACTATTCTCTTCTCCAACAGTTATCTCTTCTGTGATAATTGGATTGGCAGATATATGCCTGGAGTGCTCTCCTTTGCTATCCCCCATTTCCATTTTTCATTTTAAAACCTTCTTGCTCAGATTTGCATGTCTTCAGATTGGTATTCATTGAGTTTTCTGCATTTCTCATTATGAGGCTATTAACATGGATGTCTTATTTAAAAATTCAGTCTGCCCTTACCTCTCATTTCAGCTCTTCTATTGGATGTTGCTTTTTGGATGATTTGCCATCACTTCAAATTACTATATCCATAACTAAATTAAATGCTGTCCCCTTTAAATTTGCTTTCAGTAGAGATAAATATAAAGTCCTATCCTTGAGTTGAAAAAGTTAACTTCACAATTACAGGATGGAAAAATCATTGTGTTTTAAAAAAGGAAAAAGTTTTAGTGTGGACTATAAAATAGATCGGTAGGAAATTATCAGTGTTCTATGGCAGGCTGGAAAGCTAATTCCTTTTGGACCATGGTAAAAGAGGAACAGCTTTTAGGAAGATGATAGTTCCTTTGTACTATATGCACTGCTCAGATCACAACTGAAATAATGTATTTTACTATAGATGTCACAGCTTAAAAGGAATAGTGTACTGCTACAGGGATTGTAGCTATTGTAGTTGTATGACCTTGGGTAATTTGTTTAACCCTGTTTGCCCCAGCAAACCACTCTAGTAGCCTTGTCAAGAAAGCCCCAAATGGGGTTACAAAGAGTCACTTAACTGAAGTGACAAAACCACATGTCCTTGCTACATAAAGATCGGTTGGAGGAATTGGGGATATTTAGCCTAGAAAAGAAAAGGTTAATAGAGAATCTCTTCTGGTATTTGAAGGACAGTTACATAGAAGAGGGACTAGATTTGTTCCATTTGTTCCTCAAAGGGAAAGCTGGATGGAAGCTGAAGGTTTTCAGTCAAGAACATTTTGGTAATAATTATAGATCTACAGTATCTAAAATTGGGTTGGGCTGCCTTAGAAGGTAAGAGGTTGCCTCTCTCTAGAGCTCTTCAAAGCTAGTGTTAGATTTGACCACTTCTCAGCCATGTTTTTGTGAGTATTCTTTTTTTTTTTATTAAAGCTTTTTATTTGTATAACATATGTATGGGTAGTTCCCCAACAATGATCTTTACAAAGCTTTCCATTACAAATTTCACCCCCAGTCCCCTTCCCTCCCCTAGATGGCAGGAAGTCCACTACATGTTAATAATGTTGAAATGCTTGAGAAGTTATGCAAGAAAAATCTTATCTACAAGAAAAAAAAAAGAATCAGAAAGGCAACACAATGCAAGCAAATGTCAATAGAGATCATGAAAATGTTACGTTGTGGTCCATATTTCATTTCCCTCTCTCTGTGTGTATATGGTTTTCTTCAGTGAACAATTGGAACTGGTTTGAGACAATTCTTTGTTGCAGAGAGCCATGTCCATCAGAATTGATCATCATGTAATACTGTTGTTGCTGTGTATGATGATCTGGTTCTGCTCGTTTCACTCAGCATCAGTTCATGCAAGTCCCTCCAGGCCTCTCTGAAATCATCCTGCTGGTCGTTTCTTACAGAGCAATAATATTCCATAATATTCATATACCATAATTTATTCAGCCACTCTCCAATTGATGGGCATCCCTTCAGTTTCCAGTTTCTAGCCACCACAAAAAGGGCTACCACAAACATTCTTGCACATGTGGGTCCCTTTCCCTCCTCTAAGATCTCTTTGGGATATAGGCCCAGTAGAAACACTGCTGGGTCAAAGGGTATGCACAGTTTGACAACTTTTTGAGCATAGCTCCAAATTGCTCTCCAGAATGGTTGGATCCGTTCACAGTTCCACCAACAATGTATTAGTGTCCCAGTTTTCCCACATCCCCTCCAACATTCATTGTTATCTTTTCCTGTCATTTTAGCCAATCTGACAGGTGTGTAGTGGTACCTCAGAGTTGTCTTAATTTGCATTTCTCTGATCAATAGTGATTTGGAACAACTTTTCATATGACTAGAGATGGTTTTAATTTCATCATCTGAAAATTGTCTGTTCATATCCCTTGACCACTTAGTGAATATTCTTTTTAGAATATAACTTGGACTTAGTCCTCTCCAATACTGAAATTCTGCTATATTTTTGACCTGGTTTTTTATTGCATTATTACATAGTTTTTTACTGATTTCCTTTTTTCTCTTCATGAACTTGTTGATATAATTTCATCATAGTAATACATTGTTAATGTTTCAGAACTTAACTATTCCTTTTTCTTAGTAAAATAATTTAAGTTGATTTGTTTCTTTTTCACACCAAAAATTTCCCCTTAATCTGTCTTCTATTGCCTCTTTGAATCCTTCATTTTAGCAGTAACAAAGTATTACCAAATAAGTAAGACCAATTGACAGTTTCCAGCACTGACAATGTGTACCACATTATACACCCATAGATTCTGCTTCATTACTGAGTGGAAAGAGGCATTTTTCCTGAAGTTTCCTAAATATACATATTTCTCTTGTTTCTTCCTTCATTTTCCACTCTCCATCATTTCATAGAAGAAACCCATGTTTCTTTAAATTTCTCATATTTATGATTTCTTAAGGTGTATTAATAGGCAATTACATCCGTATTACTGTTTGTTCTTCCATTCTTCAGCCAGTAGACATCTTTCCACTTTCTTTTTTTTTGTTTGTTTGAATACCACAATAAATATAAATATTTTGATTTATATATGTAGATTTTTCTTTTTTCTCATTAACCTTTAGGTATCTGTCCAGTAGTAGTAGTATGACTAGGCCAAACTCTCTGGGTCTGTGTGTGTGTGTGTAGTGTAGTGTTTTGACTTATGAAATTCCCAATTGATTTTCAAGATTGTTCATTATTTCACCAGCAGTATAGTGTACTTGTCTTGTTGTAGCCCCTCTAACACTGATTTTTATATTTTGATTATTTCCATTCCCCCCACTCTGGCCACAGTTTTTGCTCTATTTTTGGATATTTAGATTGCTTCTAGTTTTTTTTCTTAATTATAAGTAATGATACTGTAGAAAAACTTTGAAACAGAAGGATTTTTTAAATTTTGTCTTTGATAATGCACTTCAGAGTATATTCCCAGCGATGGGAATTAGTGAGTCAGAGAATATTATTATTTTGTAACTTTTATTATATACTATTAGATGTCTCCTCAAAACAATTCTACTAATAATGCATTTTCACCAGCAGATGAATGAGTCTTTTTTCACAGCACCACTAGCATTAATTTCCAAAATTTATAATAATTTTTGTCAGTTTGTTGGTTTTGTGCTGGTACCTCAAAGTTGTGTCAACTTGCATGTAGCTTCCCAGAACTTTGAAAAGGCTGCATGCCATTGTGCGTAGGGACTTCTTTCAACTCAGACCTGGTATTGAGATTTAGGAACAAGAGTGATTTCATGGGGTTAGATTGGTGAGGAGATTTCCTTGTAACTATATGGAGTCTTCGTGTGGTTGAGTGACATCTTTTTAGGTAGCTCTGGATCTGATTGGCCTATAGAGGTGCTAGAATAGAAGGAAAAACTCAATAATTTGTGAACCATTTAATCCAAAATTAGTAGGAAGACAATGAAAGCCCCTCTAACCCTACCACCCTGGGTTTTTCAGGTAAATTAGTGGACCTGGGTGAGAAATGTCAGTAGTGTTACAGGTACTGGGACTGAGGTAACAAGTCATTATTTTCTCTTAGTCAATGATAGTTATATAGAAAAGTTTGCCCTTTCTCCTGGTGATTTTTTTTTGTTTTGTTTTTGCTTTCTTTATGATAGGGTAGGGTTAGGGTTGCATATCATTTCTAAATAACTGAAGGAATTTTAGCAAATTGACTTCTTACTGTTGTGATATCTTTCAGAAAATCCCTAGCATCATCTTTGATTTTGACTTTTTCCTTCATTGTCTTTAGTCAGTGAGTTACCAGTTCTTAGGGATTATCTTTCAAAATGTCAATTGCATCAATTTTTTTTCTCTTCCCACTGCCATTGCTTTATTGAATACTCATTTCTCTTGCCTGTTGTGGTCAGTGTGTGCTGGCCCTCTTCTCCTCCTGGCCATCTCATCAGCGCCTATGATTCAGCCATCATCTTTGCTGACAGACAGTTCCCAAATCTACTTGCTAATCTCTCTGCTGACCTCCAAGTGTGCACCTCCAGATGCCTATTGGACATCTCAAATTCAATGTTCTGTAGACAACTCAGCATGTCTGGGTAGTTTTCCCCTCACATACCCTCCCTCTTCCTGCCTTCCTTACTGCTGTTGAGGAGGATACCACCATCCTTGCAAGTCACCAAAGCTGGAAACCTAGGTTATCCTCAATTCTTTGCACTCCCCTCCTTCCCCCTTTAATCTGTTGCCAAAGCCTGTCCATTTTACCTTTGTAACATCTCTCAATGACAGCCTTCTTGCTATTCCTTGTGCAGGATACTCCATCTCCCGATTCTAGAATTTTCACTGGCTGGTTCCTTGCCTAGAATTCTCTCCCCTTTCCACCTCTTCTCTTCACATTGCTTCCTTCAAGTCTTAGTTAATCTCTTCTGGGCCCCCTCTCCCCTCCACCCCCCAAATAGAAATCCTTTCCTAATCCTCTAATTCTGGTTCCTTCCTTTTGCTAATTTCTAGTAGCCTTGTTTGTAGCTTTGTTTGCAGAGTTGTTTGCATTTGTCTTCTGTTACACTGTGAGTTCCTTGAAAAACAGGATCTGTCTTTTGCCTTTATATACCTGTAATTTAGTATGGTACTTGTTTTACATAGTAAGTGCTTAATAAATGTTTATTGATTGAATGGCCATTACAGCATTCTTTTACCCAAAGTACCAGTTTTTACTCTGAATTTGTCTACTCTGCCACCTCTATTAACTTCACTTTGCTTCCAGGATATAGTCCTAAAGGAAATAATATAATTTTTCCCTTATTCACTTAAGGAGACAAAATCTGACCCTTCTAAGTATATTCAGAGCACAAGTTTCCTAAGGACATAGATAATTAAGTCCTAGCCCTTTTGTTTATCAGTCAGTACTTATCAGATCAAACCACTTGCTTCAAATAACTAGTTTTCGTGCTATCCCTAAAACTTGTCATTCCCATTTTTATTCCTGCACCTATTTTTATGCTATTCTCTCCTCCCAGTTCAGTTCTGTTCATGTTCAAATTCAAACTAACTTTCCTCTCTTCCTGTTTAAAGCCTTCCTTTTCCCCTTCCTCATGAATCTTGCCTTGTCTTATATACCTAGTACTTTCATATATGCAGCTTTTTAATTTAATTTTGGAATGAATAAATTTCTATTTGAGTTGCAAAAAATAAGTATCTCAAGTGGGAAACCCACTTAGACTATGCTAGCAGAGCCCGATTTAGTGAGAACTTAAGATTTCTTGTGACAACAAAAAGAAGAGAGCGCCATACTGAGAGATTCTTGTAAAAGTTTCTTAGCGGCATGACAGTTATATAAATATGGATTTATATTGGATTTAGCATATATTTCTACCATGTTTTTAAAAAAGAGTATATTTGTTACTGGAAGCAAATGTTACTTTTTAATTATAGCCTTGGTACCATTTTCTTGGGACAAGGATCTTCAGTCTCTTCAGTCAAAAACCTATTGGAGGCTAGTAAGTACTCCAAAAAAGACTATTTAGTCCTGACTGCAATCTAGGAGGGCAGGAAAATATCATTGAGAAATTTGAATAATGAGAGAATCCAGAGGGAGGGAGAGGGATTATATTGGAGGGTAGAAGAGAGAGAAGTTTGAGAGTGATGGAACATTAGCATTTTTTTGTCTTAGGCATACCCATATTGCTTCCCTGTTTATTAGTAGAACCCATAAAACCAGAAAGAGGAGTATTCCTTTTAATAGAAAATTTCATACAGTATATGGCAGATTTCTTTGCCATCTGGTGTATGGCTCTCTTTGTTTTACTTTTTTCTTTTTTTTCCTCTCATCTTAAAATTTTCTCTAGAAAATATTCCTGCTAATGAACTTCTGGTGGAGGGTCACATCTCTTTACCTCACAAGACTTCTGCCTGTTGAGGTTTTTTGAAATTCATGACTGAACATAATATTTTTGAATACTTTTTAAACTTACAATGTCTCATTTGGTCTTGCAGCTTTTCACTAGCTCTGTGCAGATGAATTCCACAGATTACATCAGTAATACAAAAGTAAGTTTTAGTTAATATTGCTCAGGACCCATAGCTGTAAAAAAAAAAAATAATTCTGAAATAACTTGAAAACTAGTAAGCAATGAAATTGTTATTATCATTAAAGAAAAGCATTTTGTTTTCTAATAAAATATTATAGTTCTAATGGAGGTATTAAAGTTCTGGGTAAAAACTTTTAGGAATAATTGCTCCTTTGGAACTTGTGTGATAAATATAAAATAAAAATATAGTTAGATATTGGAAAGTCTTCTAATTAAATTTGGGATTGTGAAGGAGGAACTTTGAAAAAGCTTCACATATGTCATATGTAAATATATGTAACTTCCATACTTCTAAACAATTTCTTGGTAGAGAGGAGCATGAAGTACTATTTTGAGTCAGAAGACTTGGCTCCACCACCTAAGTGACCCTTGGCAAGAAATTTGTTATCTCTGATCCTCTGTTTACTCCTCTGTAAAATGATATCTAAACTGCTTCACAGAGTTATTGGAAAGGAAGTACTTTTTAACCTTATGGTACAATATAAGTATTATTCATATGTTTTTCCGGAAACCATGTTTCTTCATAATTCCTTTTATTACTGGGCTAGATTTCCTAACAATATATTTGAAAGTGTCAATAATTTGGACTAACATGGAGGTATAATAAGCAAGTTTAAATTAATGAAATCAGGGTTGTAGACTGTTTAAAGAAATTAACTTTTTAATATAATAACTTCTGCTGAGCCAACAGTATAATTAAAAAGAGGTTTTTTTGAGTGACCAGATGAGGATGATTTTTAATTCCCATGTCATGGTCATAAGAGATCTGATATGATGACACATGCTTGTAAGCCCCTACTGTTGAGGGACGCTAAAGCTGATGGATTGCTTGAGAAATTCTGAGCTGCAGGAGGATTAAAAAAAATTGGTTGTACTCACTAAGTTTAGCACCAATAGAGTGAGTTTCTGGGAGCAGAGGTCAAGGAGATAGAAATAATGGAGAAGATTACAGCCTTCAGGTGGATTAACATTGGGGTTAGGCCTTTGTACTTGTAGGGTAAATGAGAATGGAAAACTAGTCTCAAAGAGTACTCAGAGGTTCATAGGTTTTTAGAGCTGTATGAGACCTTAGAAGGATCATCTAGTCAAGGTCTCTTTCATTTTGGAAATGAAGAAATTGGGGCTCAGAGAACAAAACAGACTTCCCCAAAGTCACAGAAGTCATAAATAACAGCCTGTATTTGAACTCATATCTTCAGATTCAAAATCTGATTTTTTTTTATATCATACAGTCTCTTATGTAGGCAAAAATACCCCTTTTCTTTTTATAATCTTACTTTATTTTAGCAATACATTTAACTTTTAAGATAAATAAATGTACTTTTTGAGAATTATTACATATTCCAAATTATTTATTTTTTATTTTAGTTTATTATTATTTTATTTATTTTTATTCTAACATTTAATGGTCTAGGGATGGGCAAGGAAAAGCATACTAAAGTAATTTTTATATGTGAATGTTGGCATGTATGTGTACAATTTATTGGCTATTTGGGTATTCACAAAACCAACTATTGTTGTTCATTTTCAAAATTAAATACCAACAAAACAGTTTTGCTCATATTACATAATATGTAAATATATTTTGTATATAGAATATGTGTGTATATAAAATTTATAACTGATAATTTATATTACAGACTTCATGGCTCTTCAACTACTTTATGAATATGTTCTCATGTTATTCCAGGAACTCTGAAAGTAGACTAGCCACCAGAGTTTCCTGTAATTCCACTGAAGAACATTGATTTACTGTTGTTTTTTCACTTAGAACAGTACAGTTAATGAAAAATAGCAGTATTGAGCAAAAATAGAGTAGATCCAAAATGCTTTGCAACAAATATTTAATAAAAACATTTAAAAATGTAAATTTGGGGGGCAGCTAGGTGGCACAGTGGATAGAGCACCAACCCTGAAGTCAGGAGGACCTGAGTTCAAATTTGACCTCAGATACTTTACCTAGCTGTGTGACCCTGAGCAAGTCACTTGACCCCAATTGCCATATATATATATATGTGTGTGTGTGTGTGTATGTGTATATATATGTATATGTGTATGTATATATAAATTTTCTTTTGTATGTATAGTCATAAATGAATAAAAATACATTCTGTTTATTTTGGATTTAGAATAATAATGCCAAACTTGAATAGCATGTAGAACTCTGAAATAACCCTTTTTTTCAAAAGTAATTTTTAAAAAAACCCTCTAAGTTAGAAGTATTTAAAAATCAGAATGGTCCATTTACTATCCAGAAGATAAATATACATTTCTTACTAGTGGCTGTAAAAGCTGTATTACAGGCCATGCTGAAAAGTTGAAGAAAAAAAAGGAGATCTTGGCAGGTATAGAAATGGCAAAATAAGTAATGAGTAATAGATAAAATGACATTGTATGACAGAGAAGGAAAACCATTCTGCAAAGGGATGGACAGCTCTCCTCAGTCTCCAAGGTTCTCCTTTAAGTAACTGTTCATGATGATCATTTCAAGTTAATCAGAAAAGAAAATTTTCCTTTATTGCCGCATCCTGACATGGAGATGGCCCTGAGTTTTCAAAAGTTGTGCCATGCATTCGATTTCTGTCAGGTACTTCCAAGGTAGAAAGATTCAGTTCAGAGGGGCTAATCACCAGATTGCCTGGTAGTTGATGAATTTTGCATGAAAAGTAACTTTCAAATTGTTTACCAAGCTCTAGAAGAGATTGTGATCTGTGTGTGTAGATAATGACCAAGATCTTTATTTCTCTTAAATCTGAAAGATGTGTAATTCATATTGAACATATTTCCATAGTAAAAAAAAGTTTAAGATGTTTTAAAAGATTTAAACTTTTATCTGGAGTTATTAAAAATTTTAGTCATTGAGTATTCCTTCCCACTTTAAAATCTCCCATTGTCCAATTGGTTGGCAAGCTTCATTAATTCCTTCCTTTCAGTGACTCCTATCTCCATTCAATTTTTTTATTGTTAGCTGTTCTGTTTTATATCTTAATTTCCAAATACTTTACCCATATCCTGGCTTTTCCTTGTAGCACAAAAGAGAGGAAGTGGGGAGGGAGAGGGGGAGCATTTCAGCAAGACTAAACAGCCTATCAGCTGAATCTCAACAGTATAAATAAATGTTCTACATCCATCCCAAGTGTTCCACTTCTGGAAAAAGGGGTGGAAAGTACATTTTCTCCTGTTTTCTTGGGCGGCAAGCTTTGAACTTTTTCTGGAGTTCCATTGCTGTCATTTTAGTTCATTCCTTCATTAACTCTCACATACATACCAGTTTAATCTTTCTAAAGCATAGCTATGATCATCATCCCTAATTAAATACTTAAAATGGCTCATCATTGTTTAGTAAATTACATCCAAATTCCTTAGCTAGTATTCAGGTCTTTTTATAATATCTAGTGTCAGCTTTTCTATTTTTATTGCCTATTACTGTTATTCACATAGCCCATTTTTAGGCAAACTGCAACTCACAGTTGTGTTCCCTTCTAAAAACGGACCCTCCAAATCTGTATTTTATTAAGACTAGATTCAATTCAGGTATTACTGATTCTTTGAAGTCTTCCCTAGTGTTACTCTGTTAACCTCTTTCCCATTTAAAAATATTTTTTCTTTGAATTCTCATAGTTATTCCTTTTTACCTTCTTTTTTGACCTTATAGTATACTCTGTATTAAAATTATTTGTATGTCTTCTCTCTCCAGCTAGATTGTAAACTCAATTAGACACATCTCCATCTTCATATTTCTTGCCTTTATGTACAAGAATTTGGACTAGACTTTTGTTAAATTTCAGGTCCCTTTCAGTACTTAACATTCTATGACTGATATTTGCACTTTTTTCTGTCAACATTTGATGTATAGGTAAGTTTTCAAGAGCCCCCAAAAGATGCATAATGTGTAATATTTGACTATGTTGGGTTTTTTCCTAGTTGGAAAATAAAGGATCAGAAACCAACAAGAATAATGAAGTTCAGCCAACTTCAGAAGATGGAAAAAATTCTAAGCCTAAATCAGGTATGTTTATAAGATACAACATTGAGGTGTGGTTTGTTTGTTTTTTTTAGTCTTGTTGGTACTATTTTTTTTTCAACACCGAAATTATCAGTAATCCTCACATTTATGATCTCCACCCTCCTTCCTGGCCAATCTTCCATTAATTAGCAAAATCACTTTAGAGTGACAACAGTAAGAGAGAATTGCAATAGTGCTTTGTTAAAAGTCCAAAGCTGAGAAGTTTTCAGTGACTGAAGTGGAGAGGAATCATAGCTCTAAACAGAAAGGACTTGTATTAATAACCCTGTGGTTTTATAAATGAGGAAACTGAGGACCAGGAAGTCTGTTCCTCTAGGGTCTCACAGGTGACAGATGACAAAAGCAGGATGTTTCCAGGCTCTTTTGACACTAATTCCAGCTCACTTTTCTCTTTATCACATGGTTTCTTCAGGTAGTATTAAAGGTGTGGTGTCAAATTCATATAGCAATAGGAACCAATAAGTGATATATAAAGTTCTCTGACTATACATATTGACTTAAAAAACCATATATTAACATTATCTGTGTTCTATTTTATTTTATATTTTTATTTTTTTGCTGAGGCAATTGGGATTAAGTGATTTGCCCAGGATCACACAGCTAGTGTTAAGTGTCTGAGATCAGATTTGAACTCGGGTTCTCCTGACTTCAGGGCTGGTGCTTTATCCCTTGCACCACTTAGCTGCCCCTGTTCTATTTTATTTTACTTATTTTGTTAAATATTTCCCAGTCATAGCTTAATTGGGTTCAGACAGCAATCAGAGGGTTGTGGGTCCATTTTGATACCTCTGCTTTAAAGGATGATTTGGTTTTCAGGAAGCCAAGCTTGAAGGCTCGAGTAGGATATTCCAAGCACAGGACATACTATGAAGTTTATATAGAATTTAGATTACATGTTGAAATGCTGGGTCTTGTCAACTAGTTGGATTTGGAGGGTGAGAGAGAGAAGTTGAGCCTAGGTTGAGAGCCAAGTTGATTGGTTTGGATGCTGTTATTTTTGATAGTAATGGGGAAGTTTGAAACGACTGAATAACAAATTTAAATATTTCAACAGTATATGAGAGAGAGGAAGATTACAACCAGAGGCACTTCTAAATAGCAATTGCAATTCTAGACTTCTTAGCTATGGAAACAGTCCATCATTTTGTTCTCTGAGAATGGCAATCACATTTTCTCAGGGAATATCTTTTTCAGCCTTTTTCAGGAATAACGAACTTAAGAGTCTCTTAGGAAAAAGTCCTTTTAGTTCTTTCTCTGTGCCTCCTACAGTCTCTGGTCATGACATTTAACCCTAAACCCAGCAGTTAAGTCTCTGACAGTTAAACTGTCTCTTGTCTTTACATTATTTTTCCTCTTGAAGATAGAATAACAATCTATAGTCTCTGTGGACTGTGGTCTGTACAAGCTGGGATTATCTAATGGTTTGTGATATTCTTTTTCCCTATAGAGACTGGTATGAACTGCATAAATACATTCACTAAGAAATGAGTGGTAAAATTCAGAGACGATCTGGATTCTATGGCCCACTCTTTTTTAATTTTGTAGTTTTTCTGTGTTGCCTTTGGTTTTGTATAAATTGATCTTGAGAGTATTCTGTCCCTCTTTTTAGATAAGCAGCTCATCCAGTACACAGCTTTTCCTCTCCTTGCATTTCTTGATGGGAGCCCATCCTCCACTGTGGAAAATGGGAGTGCAACTTCAGAAGCTGCATCTTCTTTAGACAAACCCTTGGGGGTTGATGAGCTTCTGGATAGTAGCCTGGACCCGGAACCGACCCAAAGTAAGCTTGTTCGACTGGAACCGTTGACTGAAGCTGAAGCTAGTGAAGCCACACTGTTCTATTTATGTGAACTTGCCCCTGCCCCACTGGACAGTGACATGCCACTCTTAGATAATTGATTCCCCAAGAAGGTGGACTCTTATATGTATATATTCATCAAAATGATGAACTATTTATTTAAAGTATCATTTGGTACTCTTTTGTTTTGTAAATGGATTTGTTTTGTGTATTCAGATACTGTGGAATCTAAAGCACCTTCCCATCCCTACCCCAAGTCTGTAACCACACACTGATCACTCTTGCAAAGCTTTCAAATGTTACTCAGCTGTGTACTTCTATAAGACTTCCTGAATATTGTTGACATATCCTTAATTTGGATTCAGATTGCCATTCTTTCTTCAATTGCAGTGGAATTTGTTGATTTTTGTTTCTGTGTACATGCCCGTTACCCTGATCTAATTAAACCTTCATTTGTTCCTTTGTCGTAATTTGTTTTACTTGTTTGATGCTCTCTGATTGCCTTGAGTGTAATACACTAGTGCTGAAGATGGTATTCTGAATGCTTTCTCTGTTGCAGTTAACTTTTATTAAAATTTTTACACTTGGCTTTTCAAAACTGGGAACATAAAAGTGCCTGGATCTAGAGGTTTTATTGGTCTCCCTTGGTTCTGAGATGTATTCTTCTGCACCACACCAGAATAATGAAATGGGCATGATTTTCTCCTGTCCCTGAAATTTTCCCAGTCTAGTTTAGGCTATGGAGATCATCTCTGCCCACTGAGTTGGACTGGAATGTCAAATAAAAAGGTTTTTCAGTTTGCTTGTGTTTTGTTTTTTGTTGTTGTTGTTGTTTTTTTTCCCCTTCTCTATTTTAGCCATACTTGTTAAAATAAATCCAATAGATACTTAGATCTCATTTCTGCTCTGCTGTCTTTTTGTGTGTGTGGATTTGTTTGTTTTTTGGGGGGGCACAGATGGGGGGAGAAAGCAAACTATCACACTAGATTCTAAAGAATTTTACTTTTTTTTTAAATGATATATACTTTTCCTTATCCTTCTTTCTCTTAATCCCTTACTGTTTTTGAATTTCAGCATACAGTAACTTAGAAGTTTTAATTTACAAGTTAATGGGAAAGTATCATCTCAATGTTATGGTCGCTGACTTAACTGTTGGTAGTGATAGATTACATATGTGGAATACATTTTTGTTGTTAAATTGTGTGTGTGTGTGAGTCAGCTCACCATTTCTTCTTTGCTAGAGCTTTATATAATAATACAATGCAACAAATATAATAGAGTACTCTGTCTAGGCATGGAAAAAAAGTGGTAGCCCTCAGAGGATTTTATATATGTCTTAGTAATAGCTAATATACTCTTAAAAATTTTATAAATGCTTTTCTTTATTACTTGCTGCAGTTGGGCAAGTTTTAATATTGCCCTATACTGTTTATATTTGATTATTGCTATGATAAATGTACTTGGGGACACCAGCATTCATCATACCTTTAGTTGCCAGTGTCTAGGGCAGTAGATCCCAATATTCATATTGCACTGCAGTGTGCACGACTATTTGGCTGGTCACATTGTTTGAATATTAAATGTTCATTTGACAAAAACACTTATTTTATGGAGAATTCATAAAGGACAAGTGCTCATGTGGTGGTCAGAAAAAGTAATACAAGGACACTCTCAAGGTCTCTCTACATTAGAATTAATTGCATAACAGGGGAGACACTGGCACAGGACTGCCCAACCTCTGGCGTACCCTCATCAGAGAAAGTGTGTGCTGTGTTCTATCAGCAAAGCAGAATTGAAGTAACTCAGAAGAAATGCACGATGCACAGTTAAGAGAATCCAGCCAAATGTTCATATGGACTGTATCTGACCTGTGGCAAAGCATCTCAAGCTCATATTGGTCTGATCAGCCACTTCTGATGAGGTCTAAGGCCAACGGCATGACTTTTCACAGAAATAGCATGTTAATCTTTAGTAAATCCTTTGCCTAATAAAATAACCAGTTTGGACAAAATAATAGTATGTGAACATTTCCTGTTAGCATATTGCGTAGGTCAAACTCAGAACCTGCTAGTTTTTAGCTGCTAGAAATCGGGCTACTTTGATTTTTTTTTTTCTGATATATTCTGTATTGTCTGATACATCTCTGTATTATGCATCTTTGCCTTCCCCTACCGCACGTTGAAATTTTTTATTCGTGCCTTCCTTTTTTTTTTAATTTTTTATAAAATTTTATTTTATTTGCATGACATATGTGTGGGTAATTCTTCAACAATAACACTTACATAGCTTTCCGTTACAAATTTTTCCCCCCAACTTCCCCACCCCTCCCCTAGATGGCAGGATATCCACTACATGTTAATTATGTTAAAATATTGGCAAATCGAATATATGTATACATATTTCCAAACTTATCATTGTTGTGCAAGAAAAATCTTATCTACACAAATGATATATCAGATAAAGGAAACGCAATGTAAGCAAACATCAATCAAGGAGTATGAGAATGTTATGTTGTGGTCCACATTTCGCATCCCTCTCTCTGGGTGTATATGGCTTTCTTCAGTGAACAATTGGAGGTGGTTTGAAACATATCATTGTTGAAGAGAGCCATGTCCATCAGAACTGATCGTCATATATTACTGTTGTTGCCGTGTATAATGATCTCCTGGTTCTGCTCATTTCACTCAGCATCAGTTCATGTAAGTCTCTCCAAGCCTCTCTGAAATCATCTTGCTGGTCATTTCTTACAGAACAATAATATTCCATAATATTCATATACCATAATTTATTCAGCCATTCTCCAATTGAAGCGTGCCTTCCTTTTTTAATGCCATCTCAACTCTATACAAATCTCCCATGTAAAAAGGTCAGCTCTATCTGATAAACAATCTTCCCTACCTATAGTTACTCTCCATCAGAGAGGAACTAAGTGTGTGTTCTGAAGCCAACACACACACTTTTGCTGTTTGTCCTTCATTTTCAAAGAGGACCGTGGCATCAGGAAGGCAACACCATGACATGCAAGTGAACTGCATGTAAGTGAGGAAGGGCTGGGCAAGGTCACCAGCCTCATTTTCTCCTATGGAGCCATCTAGATCTGGTGGCAAAATACAGATTAGGACAACTGAAGATGGTCCTGGATACAGTGCGACACCTTGGCCTTGTTTAGCTAACAGTCTCCTAAGTTTGAGACAATGCCCATTCAATGACTAAGGCTACATAAGATGTGAAGCAAAGCATGACCTTTTACCTAGTCAAAGAAAACATTTAAATGCAGTTCATTTGTATGTCATACTATCACCTCCCTAATGTCCTGGTCTTCTTAGAGAACAAAGAATAAACAGCATCTGAGTAGAGACTCAATTGGAACGGGCCAGTTGGACAACACAGTTGCTCTTAACTTTCATTTCTTTCCTTTTTTTTTTTTCTCTTTCCCTTCCTTCTGTCCAGATAGGGTGTTAAACTCTTACCTGCAGGTGCTCTGCCCAAAGGAATATAAATTTTGATCACTGAAACCTTGCAAGGTGTCTTGGGATTTATAGGCTAAGACCATGCCTTAAATCCATATCACTGGCTCTCATTGATTGACCAACAATAGGTCCCAGGCCAAGCCCCAATTGATCATTGTTTGGGCCCTTACTGGCTCAGAGTGAAGGTTAATAACAATCATTTCACTTTTTCTGCGCTATATCTTGCCAATGGACTCAGAAGGCTTCAGAGAACAGAGGCTGGTGACTTCTTCCTTCCTGACTTAAATGCAATTCACTTAGCAACATTTCCCTGATGTCATCATCCTCTTCAAAAATGAAGGACAAAAAACTGAGATTTAAGTTGAGTTTAGATGCACTGTAGTTTTATTTTCATACACAATAGGAATATTGGACTGATTCTGATTTGATTGCTTCACATCAGGTCATACTAGGCTAATGATACTTTATGATTTCAGATCTGCCTATGCATAATTGAACCTTCTAAGCAATCACTTTCATTTATTAATATATTTTCATCTCCCTTTTACCCAGGACTTTCTTGTAGCAAAATGCAATTAACAAAACTCATTGCCTAAGTCTTATAGCATGTCTCATTCCATATCTGTTCTCTGCCACCCCACTTGAGAGAATTCATCAAATCATAGCGTTAGAGCTTGGAAGGGCACTTTAGGGTCCCAAACCCAAGAGAGAATATAAAGTGAGTAGAATAGAATAGATGATATAGAATAGATAAGAATGGAGCCAAGGACAAAGTCCTGAAGGTATACCAGTTAGGGACAATGGTATGGAAGATAAATTCAGGAAAGGGCACTAGAATGTAGAAGGGAGATGCAAACCCAAGAAGATAGTAGGGGCAGCTAGGTGACACAGTGGATAGAGCACCAATTTTGAAGTCGGGAAGTCCTGAGTTCAAATCTGGTCTCAGACACTTAACATTCCCTAGCTGTGTGACCCTATGCAAGTCACTTAACCCCAATTGCCTCAGCAAAAAAAAGAAAAAAAAAATCCAGAAGATGATCAAAAATATCACAGAAAGATCAACTGAACCCCCAAAATACAGTGTGTCACAAGGTATCTAAAAAAGCATTTGTAGGCTTAGACCTTGTCCAAATCAAGAGGCAAAAGATTTTATGCTGCTGGCAGCAGGCTAATTACCAGGAGTTTTAGTGATTAACTAGGGGAAAAACTCCAGCTAAATTTCCTAGTGGAATTGTCAGTTAGCAAGGGGGATGATGCCATAAGGTGAAGTTAAAGTTTTTAATGAACTAGGAACAGCATAAAGTGGGATAAATTCCTAAATAAGTTAGCAGGGATTATGCTATTGACTGGCCAGCTAAGTCCCGAAAATAGTTTGCCATTGTGACAGTAAACTGGCTATCAGTAGTTTCTTTTATAGTAGAAAAATAATCTCTGCAGCTGACATAAACTTGGCCTTCTGATTGGATATAGGGACTTTAGGGTCATGATAATTTTGTCAATGCAAGGAATCTGACAAGGAATTCAACAAGGCCCTACTGCAATGAAGGTCCTATAAAGATAATTTTGATTCCACGGGTGTCCCCATTGAAGGATTTGACAACATGACTGAAAATAACAAAGTATGGATCAATTCTCTGCTGCTCATGCTAATTTTGGCTTTACAATTAACACAGATCCTCCATCAGCCAACATCACACCATTCATATGTGGAACCATCAGTTAACAATAACGTTTTAAATGATGTGGATAAACCCACTTACCTTGGCAGTATACTTTCTAGGAATGTCCACATTGATAATGAGGTTTGACAGACACAATCATCTGCAAACAAAAATGCCTGTGAAACCTGGATAATCCAAATCATTTCCATTTGAATTGTCTTAGAAGATTTTGCAGATGACCTAGCAGGATAGGATACCAAACACTGAAGTTCTTTTTCAAATGAAACTGCCAAGCATCCCAACTCATTGCAAACAGCATGATTCCATTGGGCTGGCTACATTGTTCAAATGCCAAATGTACATTTGCCGAAAAAGATTTTATGGAGAACTCACAGATGGCAATTGCTCATAAGACAGCCCCCCCCCCCCCCCAAAAAAAAAGCAATACAAGGACACTCCTAAGATAGCCTAAGAATTTTAGAATTGATTGTATAACGTGGGAGACACTGGCATAAGACTGCCCAGCAAACATGCCCTCGTTAGAGGTGCTGTGCTCCTAAAATAGAATTAAATTAGCTCAGAAGAAACACGGAGATAAGAGAAGCCAACCCAAAAGTTCGTTAAAGACTATTTGTGTCCAAGCATTCTAAGCTCATTAATATAGGTCTGATCGACCTCAATGAGACACACTGTAACTAGACTCTAATAATGTCATTTTGGTCCTCTTAGAAACAGACAAGGGTAACAGGCCTACCTTAACAGCAAAAGGTCCTCTGACTCCGATCAGTACTGTTCTCTGCTTGCCTGAGGGAACAGCTTGGATAGTAACTCAGGCCCTCTCCATCAATGCGCCTAAGGCCTGGGGTCTTTATTCATCCTCATTAAGACTAGTTATTTGTCTTTCCTTCTCCAAGAGGAGCACATCAGGGAGCTGGTGCCACGATGTGCAAATGAGTTGGATTTAAACAACGGAGGGCTATGCAAGGTCATCTGCCTCACTTTCCCCTCCAGAGCCAACTGGGTCCAGTAGCCATATATAGATCAGAACAGCTAAGCAATATTGGGCCTGGTTAGTACCTGGATGGAAGGGCACCTGGCAATATCAGGTGCTGTAGGCTTTCAAGGATATTAGCTTGATTGCAAAGGAGAAATTAAAAAAAAAAAAAAAAGGAAGCAGAGATGACATGTAGCTTTTTCTAGATGTGTGGCTGTAAAGGAAGGACAAAAATAGGACAACAGCATGAGTTAACTGGTAGAAAGGGACAGTTAAAATTACTAAGATGTTGAGATAAAAGGGAAAGTGGTCTCTCAGGTAAATGTAAAGCATTGCCAGCTAAAACAAGTGGGATGGGGATGATGTGGGAAGCTTAGAAATATTTAAGACAATTGTTGGGAATGAGATAGGATATCAGCAAAGAGGACTGCCTTGCTGATTCATGAGAACTCAGTTCAGCTGCATTTCCTCTGGTCCCCTTCAGCTGCAAGTAAGGAGTGAGACTAATGGTTGGCTAGTAGTATCATGGAATGCGACTTGAAAGAGTAGCAGGGTTGAACAGTTTGAAGGTGTGAGACTTTGGCTAAAGCAGTGGTGTTAGTTTGCCAGAGTGTAAAGGAATATTAGTCTTGATGAGGAAAAGAGTTTTAGGTCAGGCACAGAGATAGGACCACTAGTGATTTCAGAGTTTAGTGGAACATTTCATGGGTGATGTCAAGATCAAAGGTGTGACCCTCTCTGAGTATAACTGAGAAATAGAGGAAGAGGTCATGACAGGAATCAAGATAAGGGATTGTATTCGAGGGATATATCAACCTTTATATTAAAGTTCCTCCCTTAGAGGGCTGGGACACTGATGCATTGTTGGTGGAGCTGTGAACGGATACAGCCATTCTGGAGAACAATTTGGAGCTATGCTCAAAAAGTTATCAAACTGTGCATACCCTTTGACCCAGCAGCATTTCTATTGGGCTTATATCCCAAAGAAATCATAAAGGAAGGAAAAGGCCCCACATGTGCAAGAATGTTTGTGGCAGCCCTTTTTGTAGTGGCTAGAAACTGGAAATTGAATAGATGCCCTTCAATTGGAGAATGGCTGAATAAAATATGGTATATGAATGTTATGGAATATTATTGTTCTGTAAGAAATGACCAGCAAGATGATTTCAGAGAGGCCTGGAGAGACTTACATGAACTGATGCTGAGTGAAATGAGCAGAACCAGGAGATCATTATACACGGCAACAACAGTACTATATGACGATTAATTCTGATGGACATGGCTCTCTTCAACAATGAAATGTTTCAAACCACCTCCAATTGTTCACTGAAGAAAGCCATATACACCCAGAGAGGGATGCGAAATGTGGACCACAACATAACATTCTCATACTCCTTGATTGATGTTTGCTTACATTGTGTTTCCTTTATCTGATATATCGTTTGTGTAGATAAGATTTTTCTTGCACACCAATGATAAGTTTGGAAATATGTATACATATATTCGATTTGCCAATATTTTAACATAATTAACATGTAGTGGATATCCTGCCATCTAGGGAAGGGGTGGGGAAGTTGGGGGGAAAAAATTTGTAACGGAAAGCTATGTAAGGGTTATTGTTGAAGAATTACCCACACATATGTTATGCAAATAAAATAAAATTAAAAAAAAAAAAAGTTCCTCCCTTAGTTTATTTCTGGAGCACCATATTCTAAGGCATTGAGCTTGTGGAAGCAAAAAGCCAATTGCAAGAGCACATTCCAAGCCAGAAAATTAGTCCAAGGGCAGGAAGTGAACTAATAGACACTTATGTTACCTCCCCCCAAACCCAATGTTTTTCCAATTATTCCTTCTCTACTCCTTCAACCCCAACATTCTTTTAATATGGATCCATAATGCCCATACTTCCTCAGTTCTATGAACCTGGGATGCTTAATCAACCATATAATAGGTAGCAACCATATAATTAACATTTGATATTATATTTTTTTCCAGCACAATGAAATAGGTAGCCAGGTTTGTGATAACCTATTTTAAGCAACTCATGTTATTTTTTTCTTAACTTTTTGTGATGTAAAGAGGAAAAAATGACTACTGTATATTCTTAAAATTAAGTGAAGGCTTTCTGACCCAAATCTTAAAAAACCCAAACCTTTTATATGAATTCACATTTATTAAAAGTAACAGAAGAGATGCTGAAGTTTGTAAATATTTATTAACACAAGAGATTTAGAATCTCCAAATATAAGGTTGGAGGATAATAATCATTGCTTTATTATACTCCACCTGCATTCATAACCATTTGAAGTCACACAGATAAGAGCAGTAGTTACATCATACAAAAACAAGTGCTTAAGGTATGTTTCTGAGTTCATAATCAGTGATCAATTTGGGATGGAACAAACAAGTTTAAATAAAGCCCATGTATTTCAATAACATAGCAGCAAATACAAAAGCATTTAATAATACCTTTAAAACTGCACAACAAACTTTAAGCCAGGGTTCATTCTTTTAGCATTGAGTTAAAATAATTTTGCCACTAACCACTGACATGCTAGGCACCAGTCACAAGAATAAATCAAGTACAACACACATTATAAACAATTATTTTGCAGAGTAATTTTTGGTGCCATTCTGGTACAATGGCAAATTGCATCTAACTAGCCAAGAGACCTGGTTTTAACCTTGGGACAAGTTACTTCACATCTCCAAGATCTCAGACATTCCAGGTCTAAAATTTCTTCCCTGGGACAAAAATGTACTTTATTTTTTTCCTTTAAGCTGACTTCCAAAATCTTTCCTGTATAACAGCCATGATTTCTTCTTTTCAAAATTCCTAATTTACTTTCTGAAAAGTTACTAAAAGTTCTATCTACATGTAACATAGTTTTTCATCTCAGGTTAGAAGGGAGGAGATAATCTGTTACCAAATGAATGTTTACTCTATCACTGTGCTAAACACTACAGAAAAGTAAGTAGCAAAAGTAGTACCTGCCTACCAAAATCTTCCCATATTACAAAAATTTAAATTTATTACTTAGGCACTATTAAATTTTCCATGCTGTGTAACCCAAAACATTTCCTTGTAAGTGATTAATCACATTTCTTGAAATCATGGAAAAACTGGGTAGATACCAGCTGTCACAAAAATGTCTGTGTAATATGTTTTAAAGAATTCCAGAGTAGCAAATTTCTTATTAGGGTGTTTTTGAAGCAAGTCATCAAGTATTTATTAAAAGGCAGTCCTAACTTGCTTATATAGTTGATAAAGTAACTTTTTCAATTCCACCATGCTTCTAAAATGTAAATTTTTAACATTTTGGTTTTCACTCTATTTCACTTTCTCCCCCTATTCATCTACTTTTCCTACCATCCCACACAATACTTACTATATTTTACTGCTATTAAATCCAACATAAATCAGTGACCTTGCCAAGAAAATATGAATAAAACAGAAAATGACACAATTTATGTCATGCAGACTAATATCAAGTAGGCTATCTTGTTAACACACACATATTTACATCAAAGTCTGGAATACTGTCAATTTCAAATGAGCAAGAAGCAAAAAGAACTTTCATGCCAGAATTCCAGTTCAATCAAAATCACGGTTTGTAAGGACGAGTGGAGCCACTAGTGTCCAAACATAAAGCACAATGCCAATCCAACTTGAAGAAATTTTCACCCAGACTGAAGTCCATTTACTGGTCATCTCATGAGAAGGCTCATAACTAAAATATTTGGGGAAGGAAAGAAAAAAAAATTGTATTAAAAGTTAATCTTGAGTTTCAGATCTTACACACACACTCACTTTTTTTAAATCCAAAAAAACTCACAAAAAGAAATCTCAATTTAATTGTTAAGTTGGATAGTAGTCCCATTATAAAAGATTTCATTTTTGCTTTATGAGAATATCTGAAGAATTAAATAAGCGTTTCAAATAAGATTTACAGAATATTCAGTAAGTAGCTTTCCCAGAACATTTCTGCTATGTGAAGTGAGGTAAATCTTTTTTTTTATATTTTTATTTTTTTATTAATACTTTTTATTTGCAAAACATATGTATGGGTAATTCCTAAACATTAACCCTTACAAAGCTTTCTGTTACAAATTTTTCCCCCCTACTCCCCACCCCTCCCCTAGATAGCAGGATATCCACTACGTGATAATTATGTTAGAATACTTAAATCAAATATATGTATAGTTATTGCCACACATCATTTTTTTTTGTTCAGGAGAAATCATATCTATAAGAGAGAATAATCCGATAAAGGAAATACAATGCAAGCACACATCAATAGAGAACATGAAAATGTTATGTTGTGGTCCACATTTCATATCCCTCTCTCTGAGTGTATATGGCCTTCTGAAGTGACGTAAATCTTAAAGAAGCACTATCTCATTCCATCAACATATTTAAGAAATATATTTTTCGTCAGAAAACTGAAATGTTAAAAGTCAAAACTTTTAAAACTATTTGTGATATACATGTTTCTTAAAGAAAACTATACATTTCTACATTCTTAAATAACATACTGGTCAAAACTTTAAAGCTGAAGGAACTTGGAAAGTAAGGTAGTATCTTATTTGCAGATATGGAAACTGAGAATCCAGTAAGGTTAAGTAAGTACTTGTCCAAGGTCACAGAGGTAGTTGAGAAGCCATAATAAATGTTTCTCCCCTCACAATTCCAGACTGCTTCTGAATATACATAGCCTACTCAGTGTCATTTAACAAAGCAAAACAAGCTATCAGGTCCTATACAGGTATATGGTTACTAATCTTTAACTATCACCCTACATGGTCTGTGCCAGTCATCTGTTTTATATGGTTCTGTCTCATTTCCATATTAGTAAGTCGTTTATAGAATGTCTTTATTGCTGATTTTATGTAACAAAGTTTCTCATTTATGGAGTGAAAAAAAATCTGAATTTTTGAGTTGTGTGGTAACTTCTTTAGATTAAACATTCCCATGTGCAATTTTTTTAAACATATTTCCATATTTGTCAGGTTGCACAAATAAAATCAGACCATAAGTGTGTGTGTGTAGGAACAAAAAACAAAACAAAACAAATAAGCAAACAAAAAGGTTATAAGTACTATGCTTTAAAACACATCGTCTCTATACTATAGTTCTTTCTCTGAATGGGGATGGCATTTTTCATCCCAAGTCTACTGGAATTGCCTTGAATTACCACACTATGATACTTGATCATCACAAAACCTTGCTATTACTGTATATAATGTGCTTCTGGTTCTGCTCCCTTCTTTGTGATAGTTTTGAACTTTATAAGGAGGCCCTTTTTAGGAGACCTACTTTTTTTTTTTCTTGATCATATTCCAAGTATTTTTAACTATTGCAGTTACCTCTGTATTAAGTGGGATATTATATTCCAATTGTAGTCTGATAGTCCTTCAAAATTTGGCAAGGCTAATTTTTCTCCCTTTCATGGAACTCTGCAGGAAATGTAATTTGCAATGGGTTTTAATCTTATTTACAAAGCTTCACACAGCTGGGCTTTTGAATAGTCTTGAATAAATTAGCTTAAAGAAAACTACAGAATTTTAACAAGTTCAAATCCTGCCTGACAAATATTACTCTGGGCACTCACTAGAAACCAATTTCTTCAACTGAAAATATTAACAATAGGGCCTATTTTATAGGACCACTATGAGGATTCAAAACTTTAAAATACTACATATAATTCCTAATGTCTTTATTAAATAAGCATCAAGTCCAATGCACTCCAAGTGAAGAAGAAATGGAAACCTTTCTTTGCCATTTGCTTCATTCAAAAATAGTATAAATAATTAGTTATGTTCTGAAATACAAATCAGTCATAGAAACTTTTAAAGGTAATAAAGATGAATTATTAAAGACTTAATATTTTAAGATGTAATTGTAAAAATGAGAAAAATCTACTTCACTTTTGTTAGTTTCAACTAAACAATAAAGTTGGAAACCCAGAAAAAAAAATTTCTGCATTTAACATTGTGATGACAAAAAAGAGAATGTTTAAGGAACTGACTGAAATGAACTGACTGAAATATCTGAGGACAAAACTGGATTCCTAAGATCTCCAAACATATATAAGACTATAGAAATGAGTAAAAGAAAAAAAAGAAAAATATAAAGAATATAGATGGGAAGATGGTGGCATACTAAGACATAATGGAGCCTAGATCTTCCATAAACATAGCAAAAGGCTTGGAAATGGCATCAGTCTAGAAAAAATTAAAAGGAATCAATTATAAAATCCTGAACTCAGCTTCAGGAACCATATAAGACCAATGGAGATTACGAGCTAAACAAGCTGGGGTAAGTAGAAAGCAGAAAGAAATTGCACAAGGCTTGGGGAGGGATTGGCTGACTCCAGTGGCCCCAGGTAAGAAAAGAGCCTTAGGCAAAGACCAACTTGGAGTATTCCTAGGAATCTATGGTGCAAGAGAATACCACACACCTTTTTGTAAACTGGTAGCACTAGAGAGTCACCTAGGCAAGGTTCAGCATTTTAATAGCCTGGAGTCCCCTGAATAAGAGACCTAATCTTGACATAATAGTCAAGAACTGGATAGACCCTATCCAAGTTATCTAGCTACAGAGCTTAACTGAAGTACAAGCTTCCCAAACTAGATACTGTCATTTATAAGATAAGCATACACCAAGGTAACTTCTTAAATAATTGTGGGAAAATCCAGAAGATAATGTCCTTGACAATAACTCCAGGAAAAGTTGAAGAAAAAAAAAAAAAAAACATCACTTGACCACAAGGATTATAAGAGCACATGGGAAAAAATTAAACAAAATTAAAAAAAAAAAAAAAAAGAAAAAGCCATAGAGAAAATGACAATGAAAACTGTGAAAAACCTCACCTATGAACCCTGAAAATTAAAATGGACCAGATAAAAAACAACTGAAAACCACAAAAAAAACTTAATGACTGGGGGAAAAAAAATCTAGGAAAATAATTTTTAAATGATCTAGAAAACAAATATTGGAAAATAATGTAAAAATTATTTGATGATCCAAAAATAATCATACATACAAATATTCAGATTTGGGGGGTAGGGGTGTATTTTAGTATTACAAATGAAATTTATATTTGAAAATATAAAAATTACAAATTGCCCAGAATTCTTAGAACTAGAGGGTAAAGATAGAACCTATCAATCACCTCCTGAAAGAATTCCATAAAGGAAAACTCCCCAAACATCATATAGCCAAAATCTAGAGCTTCCAGGTCAAAGAAAAAAAAAAAGAGTCAAAAAGGTCAAACGGGCAGCTAGGTGGCGAAGTGCATAGAGCACCAGCCCTGAAGTCAGGAGAACCTGAGTTCACATCTAGTCTCAGACACTTAACATGCCCTAGCTGTGTGACCCTGGGCAAGTCATTTAACCTCAACTGCCTCAGCAAAAAGCAAAAAGAGGTCAAACACCAAAGAGTCATAGTAAGGATTATATAAAATGTGAAAGCTATTGTTAAAATACAGTAGAAAAGCTAGAATATAGTACAAAAAGAAAGAAGATATAGGCATTCAACCGAAGACAGCCTATCCAGAAAAACTAAATACAATCCTAGAGGGGGAAAAAACTGAACTTTAATGGAACAGAACTTTTCTAACTCATTTCTGATCCAAAAAAAAAAAAAAAAAGGGCAGACCTGAGCAGATATTTTAAAAATGAAAATGTAGGAGGCCAAGAAAAGCACAAAATGGTACACATTTACTTAATTAAAAGGATAAAAGTCTTCTCAGAATCTTAATAACCAAAAGGGCCGTAGAAAAAGGTAAAAAAAAAAAATAATAGATGGTTTTGTTTTATTTTGACAGTTTCAAGATCAGTCAAAGATGCAATAGGAAGGAGAGGAAAATTACTCACATAAACTAAAATGCCAAATAGTATATATGATCATAAAGAACGGGATGAGTTGAATAGACTTGGCAGAACATTTTTATCTAAATCAGATGAGGAAATCTAATTACACAGCAATATATTACACTTATTAAAAGGAAAACAGGAGGATAATAGGGACAAAGGAAGAGACCCTAAAAGACAGAGCAGAATAGAAAAGGCAAATGTCATAAACAAAATAAATGGATAAGTTAGAGAGAAGCTTGAGGGAGATTGAGAAGGAAAGGAATAAAGAATTAAAAACCTGGCATCAAGAGCAAAGTAAGGACAACAGAAAGGAAACAAAACAATTCATTCATAAATCCCAAGAGTCAAACTCTCTCTTTTACTAACTTTATTTGTCAAGAGAGAGGTATGAGAACAAAGAGGGGAAAAAAAGTATGAGCTAGAGAAAAATAAAATATGTAACATAAATATGAATGGGATGAACTCACTCAATAAAATAGAAGAGGATAGTAAAATGAATTAGAAAAAAAAAAGAATCCAATAATGTTTAAAGAAACATCTGAAACAAAAAGATTACCTTGGAGTTAAAAACGAACCCCTCATTTACCCTTACTATGCTTCTGAAGACGTAAAATAGGTACCAATGATGAGGTCCTCAGTAATTAGTTGGCAGAGAGGGACTGGAGCAGTAATGGAATTGTTTCCAGAGCAGAGAGGGAGAGGCACAGATAGGAATGTTTAGCCTCATAATTCCACCCTCTCTTGAGGTCCTCAAGAAATGTGAGTTATGTCAAAGCCCTGAAGTTTAATTTCCCCAATAAATCTGTCCACAGTTTGAGGTATTGTTGCCAACTCCCTCGTGGTATTAAAGCCCACCACAGCACTCTGCCCCATAGTGTCTTTCCCTTCATCCCTCTCTCATGCCATGTGGTGTCTCTGACCATGGCTCATGGTATCTTTCTACCTATAGCTAACTCTTTCAGGGTGCTAAACCTCTTTTGCTATGTAGCCTGTCAGCAAAGGGCATACTCTAACCCCATGTGGTATTTTTCTCTCCTGGTTAATTGTGGGTTCCACTAGGGAACTTGTCCTTTCCATCAGTAACTGTTAAAACCCTTTTCTATGCTCTCCCAACTCTATTTCATACTACCATTCCTGGTGTCTATTATATTTATTTTGTCTGTTACCTCTTCTAAATAAATCTACCTTTTGCCAAAGAGAATGGCCATTGTGAATTCTTCACATAACCAAACTCCAACATTTGGTGCCTACAACAATCACATCATCAGGTGTGGTAAATATGAAATAGTTTTTGGAGAGCAATAGATTATATAAAAATAGCATAATAGAAATTATGTCTTAGATATCCATCACAGGTTACAAAAGTGATATTTTCATGTGAATTAACACATAGCAGTTAACAAGGGTTTTTTAAAAGATTAACAAGGGGGAAAAACAAGTTCCCTAGTGGAACTCACAATTAACTAGGAAGAAAAAGCCTTTAAAGGGAAGATGCCAAGAAATCGAGAGTATGCTACATTCACTGGCTAAAATCTACAGAGAGGTTCAGCAGACTAAGGAAGGGATTACACGATTGACTGGTGGACTAATCCTAAAAAAAATTTAGCACAGATCTAAAGAGGTTGGATGCTTACAGGAGAAATATAACCTTGGGGATTTGACAGCATAATTCTGACTAGATACTACTGTAAGGTAGGGTTTCTAAAGACCTCCACTTGGGGTGGAATTGTAATTGAAAGTTCCACTTCAAGGTTTACTTAAGTCTGAGATGATCCCGTAAGTGTTCTTCCCTGCTTGTCTCTGGGAGTATTATAATCCTAACAGTGCTTCAGGCTTTTTCTGCTAAAGCCTATCTAGCTACCCAGAACCTCAATACTTCCCCTGAATTCAAAGAGTTGAGGTACATTTTTTTCCTTTTTTAATTAATTCTTCTTATGCAGCATAATTGTGTGAATATGTATAGAAGAACTGCACATGTTTAGCATATATTGGATTACTTTTCATCTAGAGGAAGAGATAGGGGTAAAGGAGGGAGAAAAAAAAAATTTGGAACACAAAGGTTTTGCAAGGGTGAATGTTTAAAACCATGCATGTGTTTTGAAAATAAAAAGCTCTATATTAAAAAAAACAATCAAACAGAGGTAGCCACTATGACTTTAGATATGATTATGGTAAATATAAATAAGATAGAAACAGCTAAGCAGGGAATATGCTTAAAGGGAACAGATAATAAAACAACCACAACACTTCATATAAATGCATCTACTAGTGATTACTAGTAGAGAAATGCAAATTAAAGCATCCTTGAAGATGCACTTTACATTCTGGTGATTGGCAAAGATATTTTAGACTAATTAGTGGAATTATGGAAAAACAGGGACTAGTGTAACTAATTATAGAGCTACAAACTATTCTAGCCGCTCTGGAAAGCAATTTGCAACTGACCAAAAAGTTATCAAACTCTGTTGTTATATACCTGTGACCTACTTATATCACTACCAGGACTCTACCTCAAAAAAAATCAAAGAAAGAGGGGAAAAAATATATATGTTCAAAAATATTCATAGCATCTTTTCATTGGAGGCAAAATTCAGAAATTAAGGAGCTTTCCTATTAGGTAAACAAAGTACATTATGTGCATTTAATAAAATGTTATTGTGCCCCAAAAAATTACGAAATGGACAGTTTCAAAGAAAACTGATAAGACCTTTATGAATTGAGGTAGACTGAAATAAGACCTAGAAGAGTAATTCATAAATGACTAAAATATTACAGAAAAAAGTTTGAAAGCTGATCCCTTTGAGCAATGCAATAATAAACCGTGAGTCCAAAAGACTGACAATGAAATATAGCACTCATCTCCTGCCAAAGATAAAGAATTCAAACTGCAATGTCACAAATACTTTAAGGCAAGGACAATAGGGGATTGTGTTGAAGGTTTTCTTTTATTTTTTTAAATAGTTGCTGTCATTAATTGGGGGAGAGATGGTGGGTGGGCAGGGTCTCACATTGTGAGGGAGATTATAAATTCAAGTAACTTTTTTTTTAAACAATTGTATAGCAGTTGAGATATCAAGTAGAGTTCAAAATCTAAATATATATATCTTTTTGTATTAATCAAAAATTTGCATTTCTGTAAGTTTCCAAATTATAGAATATTCTATAAAATTTGTCACTTTTTTTGTTTTAAGACTTGTAAACAGTTAAATATCTAAAGCATGATTCATAATGAAGTAAAAAATAATCTGTAATTTCCTAAAAGTCTACTGTAATAATAAAATACTTATTTACTTTTGTATTTACTTTTGTGTTGATTTAAAATAAGTTTCTAAAACAGTACTAATATTATCTTTGTGAATTAGTGCCATCACATCATAATTTATACCAAATACAAACCTGCCAGAATTTACAAATCCTACATTCCTTTAAAATGTAAATGTTTAAAATTTCAATAAATACCTGTACCAGTTGGTCAGGGTCATCATGATATAAAGTGAAGCCAAGAAAAGCATGAAATGAAAAAAGGAGTAACTGTAAGTAACACCATCTCTTTCATTGTCTATTGCTCGATGAACATCTTCACCGTCATCAAGTGAGCCATCATGTCTGGCCACACCATCTTCTATCAGTGTTGATTCATCACTGGTCAAAGTCAGCTTATTAACCTGACTATTGTTGGATGACCGGATGCTATGGAAACAGGTAAAAAAGGAGAAAACCTTAGTTTCAGAGAAGTATCATTTAACAAAAAAACTACTATTTTTCAACAAAACATTATGAAAAATGCTTACCTTGAATAAAGCACACAACACAAAAAGAGCATAAGTCCCACAATTCCTTGAGCATCCCACCACTGGACAGAGTCTCCTTGCTTTGGAATGCTTGTTGTAACATTATAGCCAATTATGCTTAATAAGCTTGGATTGCATTGTCTGTCTGTGAAATGAGTAAACATTGAAATAGAAAAAAATTCAAAGACATTTTCTAAGGAATCCACATTTTACCCTTTACAAAAATTTATTAATTCATAACTTTTTAGGAGACTACAACTGTGACCAGAAAGTAAAAGCTAAAAATTATGCTCAAAGTAATTTTGTAAATTTATGTATAAGTAACTTTTTTTTAAACAATCATACAGCATTTAAGGTATCAAGTAGAGCTCAAAATCTTGAACAAAAGACATATCAACACATTAATTACCATAGCACTTAATTTTTCACATTTTATCTATTATATTTTTTAAACCCCATAATATATGAAGTTGCCATGATTTCTATTTTTTAAATATAAGGATATTGAAGCAAAAGCGATTGATCAAAAATCCCAAGTTAGTGGTAGATCAGAACTACCTCTCAGATGTTTTTGATTTCTAGTTTGATTATTTACTAAATATTTAACTGTGATAAATCTATAGAATTCTCAATCTACCCATGCCTTCTTTACCCTGTGAAGAACACCCAATAAGATAGCTAAGGCCTTTGCTCTTGACATTTCATGATTAGCAATGGTGCGCACAAGTTTTCTATCAGTTATCCTTTCTTCTCACTACATGGTGAGTCTCTTTCTAATCATAAAACTAGATGACATCCTTCATAATCTCTTTCTGTGAAATCCTTCACTGGCAATATTGCTGCCGCCTATTAATAATGCTCATCACATGATTCTCCTTTGGGTGATCAACAATTCTGATTCTTTGAAGACACAATATATCACATGCCATAAGCCATGAAGTATGAACAGTATTAGTCTGTATTTCAGAGAGAAACTTGAAAACACTTTGAAAAAACTCAAGGAAATCTAACTGGCTTATTCTTTCAATTCTGGGCCAAGTTCACATTCTACCTCTATTAATCTATCTAAAATACCAATGGCATGTTATGCAAATAAAATAAAAATTTAAAAATAAATAAATAAAATAAAATACCAATGGCCCAGTTTTATGAACTATCAACTGCATATTGAAGTTTTCCTGTATGAATAGGACTTATCTGAGAGGAAAGCCTTTAGTTTGGAACATTCCATTAAATCAACTGGGCAAAAATTTAAAAACAGGTAGAAGATGCAATAATGCAAATTTATTTTAAATACCAGGAAAAAAAAGTCCTAAGAATTAGTCACCCTGAAATCAAACAAGAGGCTAAATGAATGAATTTCCATCTATTGGAAACCTTCAATTAAGGGTTGAATACTCAGTTGCTGGTTATGTTATACTAGGGATTTTTTTAAATGTGTGGTGATTGGATTAGATGCCCACTGAAATAAATTCTAACTCTACTTCTATGAAACGTTTTTTTTAAAATAATCAAATAAAAACAATGGGATCTTGTATTTTCTCTACCCTTCATAGTCAATTATGCTACCATAGAAACATTTATTGAAGAACTTCTGTGAAAAACTTGCCTGTTCTCTTCCCAATTTTCATCAAGATGTCTGGTAAATATACATTATTCTCTTAAATTTTGAAAAGATGAGAAAATAAAAGCAAGAGTTATTAATTACTAAGTAATTAATAACTAAGGGGTTTTTTTGGACACATACACCACCCCACCCCAATTCCATCTTTTTTGTAAATAGGATTGTGACTTTTTCCAAAGCATTTGTTATCTTTGGTCTTGATCCCTTATTGCCTTCAAAAATTTGTCATCTCCAGCAAATATTTCTTCTGTGTTACTTGGTGTACTCCAGTTATTTTTCCTATATTTGTTTTATCTGTGCCATTTTTGCTTGAGTGGCATCTGGAGAGTTGGGAGTACAGATTTAGTGTTAAGAATGCATTCTATTGTCATCGATAGAAAAAAAATTGTCTAGAAATCTTAGATTATGTTCCATTTAAAAAATTCCATTCCTTTTGGATATGGCTTGAGACTCTTACTAGCCTTAGGTAAGTATTTCCCCCTTCTATTACCACTAATTTTCTGATGACATACAAAATCTTAAAAGAATCTGTTAGAAGATTAAACCCAATCTTTTATCAGATTACAAGATTTTATAAACAATTCTGCATAGTGTTAGCTTATCCATTTCTGCAAGATCAGTAAGTGCTTGCTTACTACTTACTACTATGGTATCTGTATTTTGTTCTCATTATAGTAATATTAAATTTTCTTAGGAAATGAGAATACTCATCACTGTGCTTTTATTTATTTTTTTTCATCAACAGATTGTTAGAACAGATCAAGGTGAAATTGCCTCAATTTTGTGTTATACGTTACTCTTCATTTGGTTTTGCCTTTTGTTTTTGCAGTTACAAACTGGTAATATGACTCATATAGTTATGAGAAAATGACTCCAACATCAGCAACTTATCTTTCCTCTTAAAATATAACCAATTTTTATTTTATTTTAAGGCTTATTCATTAAGCACCTCCTGATTTTAGTCTTAAAGTATTAATGCTCTATAAGTGTGATACTTCTACATATACTCAGATCTCTGACCTTTCTAAGATTCCTTAGAAATCTCAGATTTCTAAACTACGTTCAAACATTTTTACCATATTTCTCTAAGCCCATTTTTATACTGAAGTCACAAAGCAAGTTTATCAAAAAAGTCTCTACTTTATAAGATACAGTTGCCTCCACTATGGTCCATATGTCTATCATGAGCAATATAAAATGTCCAGTGTCCCATAAAAAGAAATGTTTTTCTGCCTTTGGATGTATGATAAAACCAATCCTATAATTTCTTTATTTAAGTATTCAAGGAGAAACTGCAAGATTCCTTTAGGCTGTTTTTTCAGGCTTCTGCTTTTACTTTTAGCATGAAGAATGGCATTCATTTCCTTTAGTAATGTCCATCCTGCAATGTTACAAGGTATCTTTGGTAATATAGCTATTCATTGTATTTTATAGCTCATTTGATATACAGTGTTGAACAAAGTTATCTCTACTGTTTTATCTTTTAAGGAATCTGGTAAAATTCTGACTTGCACACAAGAGGTCTCGTTGGAAGAATACCTTTCCATGGAACATTTGCTAATTGGACACTCTATAAAGAGATTATTAAATTTCAAGGAAAAAAAAAAGACTGTAATCTTGAAAAAATTATCAAAGCATTCCTATAACATACCTGGTTCATTCGTCATAGCAGACCAGGTCAGATACATCGTGTAAATTGTGATTACTGAAGACTGCAACAAACCAGATCTTGGTTGTGACTCCTACGTAACAATTTAAAAATAAAAACTACACTTACAATCTGACATAATTCAATATTTCTGAACATTTAGAAATTAATGACTGTCTACTAAAAGTCTTCAAATAAACAACATATTTGTCAGTGGAGATGTGAACTGATTCAATGATTCTGTACAGCAATTTGGAACTCCCAAAGAACTATAAAACTATGCATACCCTTTGACCTAGCAATACTACTGCTTGGTCTGTATCCCAAAAAAGATATTTAAAAAAGAGAGGAAAAAGACTTATGTATATGAAAAAATATTTAAAGCTGCTCTTTTCTACCACCAAAGAAGTAAAAATTGAGGGGCTACCGATCAGTTGGGGAATGGCTAAATAAATTGTGGTATAGAATGATAATGGAATATTACTATGCTATAAGAAATGATAAGTATAATGCTTTCAGAAAACCTGGACTTTCATGAGCTGACCCAAAGTGAAATGTACCATGTACAAATTCACAGCAGTATTGTAAGATAATTAGCTATAAATGACATATCTATTTTCTGCAATGATCCAAGACAACTCTGAAGTACTTATGACAAAAAAAAGGATATCCATACCCAAATAAAGAACTGATGGACTCTGAATGCAGATCAAAGCATTTTTTTTTTAACTTTATTCTTTCCTGTGTTTTTTTTTCCTTTTTATCTGTTTCTTCTTTCACAACTGTGACTCATATGGAAATACTTTTTACCTGATAGAATGTGTATCAAATAGCTCAAACTGTCTACCTTCTTTGGGAGAGCTTCGGAAGGGAAGGAAAAAAAATCTGGAACTCAAAATACTGTAAAAATGAAATCTAAAAATTTTCTTATAATGTATTTGGGGAAAAAATTAAATACTATTATACAAATAAATAGATAAGATAGAAAGATAGCATACTTGGATCTTGGGCAGAATAGACATTACAGATGCTCCAATGCACAGAAGCATGTTGACACTGATGAAGGCCTTATTTTCTGAGCAACCATCTGGGTGAGTATAGTAGACAAAGAATAGGACTATGGCAATTAAAGACAGCAGATAATTCATTGCTGTAGCTGATAACAAAGCTGTGAGAACATAAAAGAGGAGGGTTAAGTTTCATAACAAATATAAATTGTGTAAGCTTACATTAGAATAAAAATATTAAATAAGTTGTATTATCAAAAACAAAAAAAATTATATAGCTATTACCTTCATATAGGTTCAGAAAGAATCATATAAATTAACACTTTTCAAGAGAACTTTCAAGTTCTACTATAGACTCTACTCCTATGGGTTACTGCCCAACATAAACTACCCATAAAAACTTTATTTCCCATCCAAGCCATCACAAATCTGTAATTTTGTCTATATTGATATTATATCCCCTGATAAGAATTTCTCTAAAACTTAGCACATAGTTTAAAGAAACTGCTATGCTAAAAAACAAATAAATAAATAAATGTGTGTATGTGTGTGTGTATGTGTGTGTGTGTGTGTGTATGTTTTGTCAATCTCCATCACATACAGGTTATGTGCCTTCTCCAAACTTTGTAAGATTGATCTTTGGGAAACAAAGGTAGACCCTTCATTATGCCCAAAGCTAAAAGGCCTTCAAAATTGATAGGGCCTACCAGAGGTTTGTTTCTTGCTACTTTACATGTAATATTTGTTATTTGATAAATAGTACTTTAAAGTGAAGTTCTTATTTTAATTCTCAAACCTTTGGCCCACAAAACAAAACTGCTTTCTCATAAGAAAAATGTTTCAAAATAAAATTTAAAATATCTAAGAATTTGAAAGTTTTCAAATATCTGAAGAAAAATTTCTGAATAACTCTCAACATATGTAGTTCTGTATTCATAATAGCCTAAAAGAAAATGTACATAAATGCCATGATAGAAATTTAAAGTCCTTTTTATCTTTCTCTTTCAAAAAAATTAAATTCCACATTTGTGAAATTCCCAGATATCAAAGTATCAAAAATGCACTGATCATCCAGAAGGAAATCTTTCTTAAAAGCTATCACATATTTTCTATCTTAAACACAATTATGATGCATAAATGAGTCATTTCTTCATGATTGTGTGATTATCAATTATTGAATTATGTTACAAAGACATGATGCTTTCAAAAACAATGCATACATTGGTATTTATCTTCATGCTAAATAGGCCTATACCAAAGCTTAACTTTTTTTGACTAATGCAGTAGTGTCCATTCTTATATACCTTATAACTTAAAATACCTCTAAGCCTGTTTTTTAATCTCTTAAATGAGAGTACTATACTAGATGACAACAAAGCCCCTTCTAGCTCTCTAAATCTTTGATCTGTAGAGTTAAACAACATGCTTTAAAATTAGCCTGTATGATATACTTGTCCATGCTCTTGAAGCATTATAATATCTTACCTGCATACCAACATCTTGAGTTCCCTTCTTCCATTTTTTCAACCCAAGATTCATTCCATGAGTGGGCAAAATCAATAAGTAAAACCAGCTGGATGAGGATGAAACAAAAGGCTCCTGCCATGCCCACATAAAACCACACTGAAAGAGGAGGGAAAAAAAAGTAGACTTCGAGATATAAATATGGTCGGTCTGACAGGTTTGGAGACTTGGAAGGTACTGATTTTTTTTCTCTTTGTAGCTCCAGCAATCCCTGGCATACAGTAAGTATTTAATAAATATATTCTAATTGATTAATAAAAAGGAATAGTGATGAGCTAACTCACCATATAATTTATAACAAAGTTGGGCCAAAAAAATAAACCTCCATTTTGCAAGCTCGAGAAAACCATGAATAACAATGATGGTGACACATAAATTTGAAAGCAGAATACCCAAGGGAAGACAGTTGGGCTAAGAGTCTAAGATAAAATTTGTCATAAAAAAATAAAAACAGAAATAGAGCGTATTAAATTTATGTTCCAAATAAAGTTTCAATTAAATTATAAAAGAAACACTAATAACATTACAAGGCAAAATAATCAGAATATATGAAATCATTAAAGTGAGAGGAAATCAATACTAATCATGACTAAGACAAATCAAATACAGGCAATACACACCAGATGATATAAAGATCTAGAAAATACAAGGACAACCAAAAATTGAAATAATTTAAATATAGGACACAATATAAACCAATGTAAACCTCCAAAATCACTCAACACCAATAAATAACTTTTATTTTTAATGTCAGAATAACATCACACACACACACACACACACACACACAATTTGGTCAATAATTTGCCCAACACACACATATATATAAAAGGAAAAGAACAATGGGGAAGTGCAAATATTAGAAAAATACAGAAAATCATATAGAAATCTAGCACTGAAGTGACGTAAAACTTTTTAATACCAATGCTCTTAATTTTACAAATGAAGGGGGGAAAGGCTCAATGAAGTGACTTGCCAAAGGCCACAAAGAAAATCTATCATATTAATCCCAAATTATGTAGTTATATATATGTATATAGAGAATATAAAGCTGAACTTTTAAAAAGTTAAAAGATACTTGCCCTACATTTTAAAAATAAATTACAGTTTTATTTATCATTAGATACTATAGCCATAGAGATTTGTCTTCAAAGCCAGATAAACCTGAGGTTCAAATACTGCCTCTGAACATGCTATATGTATGAGACTGGCCAAGTCACTTAACCTCTCAATGATCTAGACAAAGATATAAATTGCAGAAAAGTGCTTACTTTTATTGATAAAGGTGTAATCCCTAGTCCTAATTATTAAAATTGTCTTATACTGAACCAAAAAGGTCAATGGAAAAGACCATAAATCCCCTAATTAGAACCAAATATATACAGATGATTAATGTTTGAAAAATATATGGCTGTTAAACATTAGGAAAAGGAATCAATTCGATAAATGTTACTTAACTGAATAGCAATAAGGTAAAAAAAAAAATCAATACAACATATGTAACATCTTATATATCTGCCTGATAAGGGAGCATACCCATAAAGAAAAATAAATTAAGAGTTTAGCCTGGCACATAGTAGGCAATCCCTCTAGGAAAAAAAAAAAAATTTAATTCTTGCAGACTTCCTTGTCAAATAAGTCCTTCACTTCATTTCTTGGAATTATGCTCATACAATACAACAAAAAACATAGAGAAAAATTATCACACATTTATTGACCCCATATGACTCATAGCTTTGGAAAGGAGTTTGTAGCACTAAATTAGTCTGATTTTACTTCAACAAAAATAATATTCTTTAAACTCCTGGAAGATTATGAGTTTGATTTTGAACACATAAAAGTACTGAAAAAAAAATAGTTATGTATATATAGTCAACAATTGGGGGGGATTTATATACACATGTATATGTACATATGTACATGTATACACATAATATACATACACATAAAGTTCAGGAAAGAGGCTTTGGATGGAAATTAGGTTGAAGCTAATGGCTGAAAAGGAAGAAATCCACAAGAAAGGATTATAGAGAAAGAAAAAGTTTGAAGAAAGGGCCTTCAGGAATGCCTGCATTTAAAACAAAGAAGAGGAGCAAATGTTCTTATAACACCCAAGCAAATACAGTGTTTAACAGCAATTGAAAAATGGAGTACACACATATTAAGACAGATATTCAATATTCTTACCAGTAGTAAAGGGTCCTTCTGGGATAAAGAAAGCTCCAACAGTTATTGCCACTGCTGCTGCAAATTTAAAGAACCAGAATCTAAAAAAGAAAACCATAGATTCTTACCATGTTAGTTCAAGTATATTTAATGTATGATATGTATTTTCAAACACATGCAATACAACATGCAAAAATTTAAGAGTATTATTAAAATAATACCAACTGGTCTAGAAACAGTTAAAGAATTGAGGAATTACTATCAAGTGAACTATAAAACTTCATCTATTTCTGCATAATTTTAAAATTGTTTTCCAGGTCTTACACAAATAATAGCATTCTGACAAAAGAATTAATGCTTATTTGTGTTAAAATAATATCATTTACCTTAACCTTTATAAAGATGCTATATTAATTACAATAATATGAGGATGTACTTTTATAAATATAAAGCACTAAACAAATTAAAGACACCTGACTATATGAACATTGCACTTAAAGTTTTTATCATATTTTTAAAGTTAATAAGAGAACACTAACCTAAATCTCTAATGACTCAAGAAAATCAATGGCATATGTTTTAAAAATAAAAAGCTTTAATAAAGAAAAAAAAAGAAAAGAAAATCAATGAGTACAATGGACTATCTACATTTTATGAGTCACAGGAGAGAACATAACTAGAAAATGGGTTTTGTGAAAACATTAAAGTTGAATGGACATAGGGATATATGTTAAATCTCTTATAGCTATATATAATTATACCTCACATTGAGAAGAAAACAGCAGTTGACAAACTCAAAAAGGAAATGCCATTTTTAAATGTCATTCTTTTATATAATTTCATAAATTTTCTCATCTATCACACTATTACATAATTAAAAATAAACTGAGAAAATAGTTTAAATGAAAATAACCAAGCTCTTAGTTATTACATCCTGCAGCTTAAGTGTCTCTTGCTATGATCTTAACCAAGAAATCACAATTCACAAAAAGTTCGATAAACAGTGTAAAAGAAAATTATTCACTGCTCCCAACTCTTAGCAAGAGATTGCCTTTCATATTACGAAAAAGCAAGGTTTTATTCATGAAAAACTGAATTTTTAAAAATTGTAGTTTAATTTAAGAAAAAAATCTTTTAGACACAAAACTATGATTCTCCTTTAGATCCTCAAGATACTTTTTTTTTCTTCTACATCACATCGAGATTATAAAATTTAATTTCTTACATGCCCACTAAATTTTTACAAATGCCCATTAAAAAAAAAATCTATGGTATGCTAACAGACTTGATTCTCCAAGATCTACAAAGCTAACTTTTAAAAAAATATTTTTCTCTACATCTTCAGAATATATAATTCTCATTTCTATGGTTAATCTAACAGATCTTCGCATTCACTGATCTGACTATTCTCTCCAATGCTACAGAACTGAACCCCATTTACATTTTCTCATTCTTGTGTTACTCTTTGTCAACATTTACCATTACATTTTCCACAAGTAGTCCAACTGACATCTTGGTAATGCTCAAGAAGCCTTGATAATGCTCAGGAAAACAATGGGGAAAAAAAAAACAAAGCAACACATACATCCCGTGTGTCTCTTTTTTTTCTATCACTAGACAACCTGTTCTGGTCATCTTTGTCTCATCACTTGTAATCATTCTGCTCGATTCTTCACTACTTCATACTACTAACTATTCACCACTCACCATGCATTTCTCTCTTCACTATCTTTTGAGTAGTTATAGCCACATATCATCAGTGGAAAACTACTAGGGTTAAAAAAGTGGGTCTTTATTTTAAGAAAGCTGAGATCAGTATAACGCAACTTTCAAATGAAGTTCAACCTACTCTCAATCCTCCTCTTTTTCTGGGGGGCAATGTAATCATATTTAAGTGACTTGTCCAGGGTCACACAGCTAATAAGTGTCAAGTATCTGGGACTAAGTTTGAACTCTGGTCCTCTTGACTCCATTTATCCGCTCCATTTACTTGCTGGATCCACTTGCTGCCCCAATCCTTTTCAACTCTAAGACCTTTTTATTGTAAATTGATATCTAAAATATATGTTGTGGCCAAAATCCAAAGGCTGTTAATACAAATACATATCAGCTATTGATTTTTTTCAGTAGGACCTATTTTTAGGAGTGTCTGCAACATTCCAGGGCTTGATGTAATCAGCACAAATGTTATCTGACAACAACATTTGGAGGCCTGGATTGTCTCTTTCATTTCAACTCTTCTGATAATCTTCCCTGACAGTTTAATACTTTTAGAAAGTATTTATCATTCTGTTTTACTCTTTGCTGAATAACCAGAGAGTCACTGACCAAAGTTCTTGTTTCATTTTCCAAGTATTTTCTGTGATGGTTTTAAAGAAGTGCTTAAGATGGACATTTTGTTCTATATGATCATTTTAGTTTAATTATCTCAATCATTTCTTTAAGTTGATAAATAGTAAGCACAGTGAAATCTTGGATTGTATTTTTCAATAATAATATAGCAAATTCATGATCTGATGTATATTTGAGGAAACTACCTATTCTCTTTTTATACATCAATTAAACACATTTTCATAAAGATTTAATAGAGCTAAAAAAAAAGTAGGTGTACATGTTAGAAGTCATTGATATTTTCATGACTTCCTTGAAGATACAATAGCATGAGTAAGTGTTTTTCCCCTAAGTTTCTATTCTTTACACATTTTGAGAATCAGTTTTTCTATAACTTCTCTTAAACATTTTCAATTTAAACAACAGGATTTAATAAAAGTTACAAAAATAATTATATCCTTTGATACAATAACTCCATTGTCAGAAATATCCTGTAACACTACTAGCAGTTGGGGTAGAGGGATGCCAGGAGAAGGAAGTTATTCATTAAAAGGTTTTTTTAATAGAGAAGGGATTAAGCATTTATTAAGCACCTAGTATGCATCAAGTACTATGCTAAGTATTTAACAAATCTTATCTCTATAAAAGCATTATTTGATATTTTTATATGCTACAAGTAAAAAACTAGAAAGATCCTAAAAATTTAATAACGGGAGAAAAGTTAACTATAACATAATGAAAAACTCTTAAGTTTGAAAAATATAGTAAAAATAAGAAAATAGATGAAAATCTTTAATAAATAATGGGAAATAAGAGACAGAGTAAGAAGAACCAAGCACAAGTTATAATTTATGTACTGACATGCATTTAAATATAAATAATTGCAGAATGTTTAGTTGTATTAATATTTATTAAAGTTTGTTGTAAATCATTTGCATTTAAACATTTGTCTACTTGTAAATTCTTTTCAAACATTACTTTTTTTTTTCATAAAAGCCAAAACACCTCACAATCCTAATTAGCTTCTTTCCCACTCACTATGTCCATCTGAAGTTCCTGACATCCAGAAAGTAACCACTATGTTTTGTACTAGAATGTCTACATTTTGAACTAAGGTTCTAGACTTTAAATCATGAAAAGTACTAAAGGGGACACCTATATTAAGTTTCAGAAAGAATTAGAGCTTATGGTTATTAGTCTAATGTTTGGGTCATTCTACATATTCCTAATTATGTATATCAGAAACGGGAAGTGCCCAAATCAATTGCTAAGGCAACCTCAGGAAAACGAGCCAAAAGTTGGGTATGACAACCTCCCACTGCTTGAGTTCTATCAGCTGATAATTTTGTATGGCCTGGGAATGATGCCATAGGTATCCAAATGGCATTTGGCAGAAAAAAGGTTCCCCACTCCTGATCTATATACACAAATAAAACATAAAGGGTGTCCCAAAGTCTTACTGCTTAAGCTTTAATAGCTGTGTGCATTCCTTGAGTTAGGCCACTTGTATGAAAGACACATACTCCAGTAATGAATCATTTTTAAAAAGAAATTATGTTAGAACTAGAGGAGATCTTCAAAAGATCCAGATCTCTCATTTTATACAAGAAACTGAAGCATCACCTTAGAAAGGATAATCATTTAAGGTTACATAGTTTATGGCAAAGTTGAGACTAGGACTACAGAATACTAAGTTTTGGAAATATGAACAACTTTAGATTAACTAATATAATCCCTTCATTTTATTATTTTAAATTAAAGTTAAAATTGTTGCCTTTTGTTTTTATGTCATTTCTAGAAATTTCCCCCACTTCTCCAAAATGAACCATTATAAGAAAAATCAAGTAAGTAAAAATATCAGATATGATGACTTAGCTACGTATATAATACTCTCCCCTAGTAAACTTTTGTGTGTCTGTTCTGAAGGTTACTTATTAATCAAGACCATTATTGCCAACTTGAGAATCTGACATGAGGAAACCATGGCATATCATATAAAGGGACATGAATCAAACCCAAAGTCTTCAACTGCAAATAAGTGCACTTTCCATTGTATCTTGCTGTTCTGTTCAATTCCCCCAACTTCCCTTTCACATCTATCACAATTACAATTTATCCAATGCATTTTTTTCTTAATTTTTCAGATTAAAAAATAGAATTTCCGTAGGAAATAAATATAGCCTAAGAATTTAAAATTTTATAACTACCACAAATTTTGCTCAAAATTATTTATCAAAATTTAAATAACTGAAGCTGCTACTTTAATGAGCTAGTTTTTCTAGCCATAGAATGTACATTAAAAGAATATAATAATTTTCAATATTTATCAAAGCATTCTTAATACTTTTATTAGGTAGGCTAAAAATTGCTATCTATTTTTCCAGCTTCTTTAAAAAAGTTTAAAACTTACCCATTGTGCACAGCAGCTCTAGGATCACTGCTACTCTTCACTTTGATCATCAATAAGGAAAACAAAAGGAAAAACATGGCCATTCCAAAGCACAAACGGTATACAGCTTTGTATCCAACCAACACATTACAAGGCACAAGTCCTGTCCCACTATCACAAAATCCAGGAATCTAGGACAGTATTAAAAAAAAAAAAAAATGCCATGACCAATAAGAAAAAACATAAAATTTACATAAACGAACTACCTAAAATGCAGAATTTCTTTTTAAAAAATATTGATGTTAATTTACATCAGGCTACTGCAAACCAAAAAAAGACAATTCTCAGTGCCCAAGCTGAGTTTAATACTTTTTAATTACATAGATGTCCTGATTTTTTCAAAATTTTAATTTTTATTGGGACACTCCTATTTTCCTGATGCCCTCCATACCTGTAACTAATATCTGTAACTCAATCTGTATGAGAATATTGAAGAAACTTTGCTTTTCAAAGTTAATGATTTTTCAACCCATTTACTAAAATTTCTCAAGGGATTTAGTTGGCTTGTCAATGTTTAACTGTTCACTGCTCAGACAATTTCAAGAATATTGCGCTTACAAATCTCACTTATCAATTAAAACAAAACTCCTCCAATATAATTTCTCAGAATTAAGATCTAATTTTCACCAGAATTATTCCTAACTTTAATTTTACAAAAATCCAATCACCAAAAATTTCCCAAGTTTAATAATGCACTTTCATTTTGAAAATAAAACATTCTGGGGGCAGCTAGGTGGCGCAGTGGATAGAGCACCAGCCCTGAAGTCAGGAGGACCTGAGTTCAAATCTGGTCTCAGACAAGTAACAGCTGTGTGACCCTGGGCAAGTCACTTAACCCCAATTGCCTTAGCAAAAAGCAAAAAAAAAAAAAAAAAAAAAGCAAAAAAAAAAAAAGAAAATAAAACATTCTGGTAAGAAATGGGGGGAAAAAAAATCTAAGTATACAAGTCACTTATGGCCTAATACCTCTAATACCTAACGGCCAAATTCTCAGTCTCTACAATTAAAAGTCCAAAATACTTCCCCAAGTGCCTATTGAAGAAATATTGTAATATACAGATCTTTTGGGGAAATTCAAGCTATTAATAACATTAACAACATCTTTGAATGTGTAATCTATAGTTTGGGCATGTCACATTTCAATATGCTCAAGTATAATTTTTAAAATGAAATTAGAATGAGCTAACATAAAATCAATTTCATCTGGTTATTACTGAGAAATATTACCAAAAAGATCATTCATAGCCCTCTAAAACAAAAGAAAAGGAAACAATAGTTAGCTCAACCAAGAATTTAAAGTTTTATTAACAACAAATTACAGGCTAAATTTCTCTTTTGCTAGCCTCTCCAAAAAAAAAAAAAAAAAATGAAGTACTACTAGTTCAATGTCTACAAACTACTTTTTAAAATTGAAAAGAGGCTTCGACATTACCTACCTTATCCTCATCTTTAGCTTTAGAGCAGAAAGATTATTTATGGAAGATCATGGATAGTCCTTTACTAGATTTATTTTGATCCCAAGATTGTCAGTGGATAAAGAATAAATTATATCATGTGTTTTCCCCCCTCCCCCAACTATGTTGTTTAATTACTTGCGGAAAAGCAATGTGTGCGTGTGTGTATGTATGTATGTATATATTTATGTATGTATGTATGTATGTGTATATATATATGTATGTATTTTTAGCTCTTACAAAATATAAGCACAGAATGCTATTTAACTGGAGGGGTGGGGGGAGAGAACGACACAATTTACGATCTAAAACCAATTAAATAGTAAATCACTGTACTGATAATATTTCAATTTTATGACTATTACAAAACCAAGCAGTAAACAAACAAAATGAAACCTAACCTTATTTAATTGTTCTTCCATTCCTGGTATCAACATCACACAGGATATTCCCACACCAATAAGCAAAAAGAAGGCATAAATCAGCCTAGTTACTGTAGAGTTATTCCCACTGGGACAGCATCGGCACAGCAGACATGGAGCACTGCCACATAAACATGGTATCTGGTAAAGAGGAAAATATTAAAAACAAGTAACACTTTATATAGAAAGCCAACCTACATTAACCACAAAAAGATGTGCCTAAAGTTAGAAAATTTACCAAAATTTGATTCAGTGATTAAAATCGCAGATATCTTCCTAAAAGCTTCATTTTAAACAGTATATAATTCAATTACACTAAAGATATTAGAGAAAGAGTATAATTTTTGTGTGGTACGCTAAAGAAATTTTGTGGTGCTATAGTTTTCATTAACCTTAGTAATCAATTCTATTATTCTTTCATTTCTTCTGTATGAACAAGTAAGGTCTCTGATAAGAAATACACAAGTATGAGACTTAGAAGTAAAAATCACCTGGATTTCAAAATTTAAATATTTAAAGCATAGAACAAGATCTTTTGAATCAAAGATAGTGCAATATTCTTCCTATTATATCAGACTGTCCACCAAGAGTTGGGCTCTTTTTTTTGAGGGAAAGGAAGACTTTCAGAAGAAAACACACATTAAAGATTAAATTCATATAATTTTAAAAGAGTGGATTCCGGAGTCATTAAATACAGAATTTCAAATATACTTAAATTTAAGTTTTTCCAGGAAAGAATGGGGGAAAAAAAATTAAAGGGGGAGGAGACAAGAAAGAAAACGAAAACAAAGGGAAAAGGAGAAACACAATGAATGTAGAAGAGAGTAAATAGACAGTAACATAATAGGGAAAATAAAAAAAAATTAGGAGAACTATTAGGATTTATTACAAGTAAATTATTTGTGTCACGAAGAAACTCTTTGTAGCTAAGAAAAAGCTTCTCATGATCCTAACAAGGTTATGGCTTATTACCCTTTGGGTTTTAAAAATATTATTAATTATCAGTGAATAAGTTCAATTAAATTCGACTACTTTAGCTATATCTTTAAAGACAGTACCAACATCTGTATAAATATGGAAAAAGTGGAGGTTTATTTTGGAATAATTTTGAACTGCCAAGGCAGTTGTAGGAGAGAAGCTATATATGGTGTATGTACAGAAAAGATGCTTTCCTATATTACTTTTTTTTTTTTTTTAATGATCATCGGATGGCAAATTAGAGCCGAATAGGGCTCCTTAAGTCTACCAAACGCCCTTATTTTAACTAAAAGGAAACTGAAAATCACACAGGTTAGTAGCAGGCTGGCTTTGATTTCCAAATGCAATTATTTCTTTCCATTTTATCAAGCTGCATCCATAAGTTTTCTCCTACCAATTCTGAAAATCATCAATAGGTTCTCCAAAGGAAAGAGGAACTTATCCAACAGGATACTTAAAATATTACTTAATTATAATACTGAAAAACTCACACCGGCAAGATCAGATTCTTCTAGGCACATATTCCCCGGGTTAAAGCTTAGGATAGTAAGGGTGTATTACCTCTTTCTCACCACTTGGGCGACGATAGCTGTGGTTAGATTTAAGCACCAAGCAAAACAACAGCATCCACAATTCAAGGTTTATGCAATTTACAATTTTTTTTTCGTAGCAACGTCAATAATGATATAACAGACGTTACTTGTCTCCATTTTATCGGTTAAAAAAAAAAATCCAACTTCTGGGAGATGAGATGACTAGTCCAAGGTCATCCAGCAGTTAATACACTAGAACCCAGGTGTTTCAACCTCCATGGTGCTTCCAAATTCAATAAATAGCGGCTAAGCAAAGCCACCTCAGTATCCCACCTCATTTTCAAAGGTCCTACATCAACGCAATCTCTCTCCCACATTAGAACCAACAAGACGCCCTCGGGACGCAGGAAGATGCAGGGGCGGACCCGGGGACGCTCCGCAGTAAGGAAAGCAACAAATCTCGCAGCCCAGGGCGAGTGCTAAGGGCCCGGCAGAGGCACGCAGGGCGGTGGCGAGCCCGTCAGGCCATAAAAGAGGCAGGGCGAGTACCAGAGCTGGGGGTGGGGGGAGGCGGATGGCACCGGTCCTTCACCCCTTTACTCCCCCATCCCCCCGAAACCAGACAATTCCGTCTCCCACCTCTCTCAATCCCTTTACCAGTTCCAGGGCTGGAAGCCGTCCCCGACCCCGGGACAACGGGAAAAGAGTGAGAGGCTCGAGACCCAGCCGAGCCGAAAAGCCCCGGTGGGGCGCCCAAGGGCGGGGGCGAAGCTTCCACGTCTGGAACTTCACCCGGGAGAGTCCTTTCCCTCCCGCAGCCAGCTCCCGCAGCCTTCGGAGAACACCGGAGAGGACATACCCAGCTCGCCATGGAGCACAATCCCAGGACACCCCCCATCGCCAGGAGATAGATGGAGCTCCGGGCGGTGTAAAGATGGTGCCAGGTTCTTTTTCTCTCACAGCTTATTTACCATCTTCCAGGCACTTCCGGCCCAGGTCCCACCTCCGCTTCTTCGCAGTACCTACGTCATTTCCCCGGGAGAAAAAGACTGGGCTCAGGGTGGGCAGCTGGATAAACTGGAAAAACTGTAATAATCTATTCAGCCGATTATAGGTTACAAAGAAAAGATGGTTCCTGGTAGGCGGTCACCCCAAATTGGGGTGTAACTGGGTTGTCTGTTCAGTAAACTAAAGGAGAGAAAAAAAAAAAGCCCGTCTGTAGAATGGCGCCGGCCTCGCCCACTTCCCAGCGAGTCACCCTTTTCCTGGGATCATCTTGCCGCAGAGGCGGGGACAGGGTGAGGCTACTGCGCAGGGATAGCTTTCTTCGGCACCTAAGTGGGGGCAGGGGCATGGAGAAGATGGCCTGTGAAACAGTAGGTCTCAAAAGGCCCTCTTCAGATTCTGTTTCTTAAGACCCTGTGACATCCTAGGCATAATTATGCTTTGCTTCCCCCGCCCCCCCCAACAAATTAGCTTCTTTAAAAAAAATTTTATAAACTTTTTCTTAATTTCACCCCAAGTATACACGTTTTCTCTCCTTTCCTCTTCTATTAGATCATATGCTTTGATTTCAATGCTTCCGATTATCGTGGACTCGGTTCGATTTGGAGACCTAGGTTCAAATTATGCCATACACCTTAGCAGTTAGACAAGTCTCTACTAAACTGAACCTCAGTTTTTTTCATCTACTAAGTGAATTATTCGATCATTTAGCAAATATGTGAAAGTATAATGGAGTTTACAAATTAATAGATAAAACAAATTACAATAAATAAATGCAAATTTGAGTAATGCAAAGTAAATTATTGATAGATGCATTATAGAGGTATAAAAAACTAGGTATTGAGAGGTAGAGTGATTTTTTTTTTTCACTTAGGGAGATCAGTGAAGGTTTTTTGCAGGAAATGATAGTTAAAATAGAGTTTGAAGATAAGAATCGGAATACAATTGAAGCTGCAAAAGAGAATTATATACCAGACAACTGGGAAACCAGAAGCAAGAGTACAGAAGTCGAAAATGAGTAGATAAGTTTGGGTAATCATAATTAATCTAATTTGACTTGAAAAATAAAGTGAAAGAAAGTAATAGAGTATATGCCTGAAAAAATATGCTTGGGGCAGATTGTAGAGGGAATGAATCTGATACAATTAATAGGTGATTGCAATGTCATTAGAAATGAGAGAATTTCCACAGGATTGGAGAAAGTCAAATGTCTCAACTTTCAAAAAAATGAAGAGAAAGGAGTCGGCAAACTTTATTATCAATTTGGAACTTGACTCCAATTCTTTATAAAATACCAGAATGTTTTATTAAAGGGATAGTTAGGAATATGATGAAAGAGAAGCAGTGATCAGGAAAACAGAAAGCCTTGCTTCAAGAACAGATGATGCCAGTCTAACTTTACTTTCTTTTACTATGGAATCACTAACCTGTTAAGTTTACATCTGCATCCAGTAAATGATATAGTTTACCTAAATTTTAGCAAAGTGTTCCATAAAGCATGTAATACTGGATAATAGTACAGTTAAGTGGATTTGGAATTTGAGTAATCATTAATGGTTGAATGTCAACTTGGAAGGAAATCTTCAGTTTAGCAACTGAGCATCTGTCCTTTACCCCTGTGCTGTTCAACATTTCTGTCAATGACTTGGATAAAGGTAAAGATAGCATGCTCCTCAAATTTATAGATGAGACAAGAGTTGGGAGGAACAGCTAATTCACTGGAGAACAGAGTCAAAATTTTAAAAATGTTTATGGAATCAAACTTTAGGTTGATTATATTAAGATGAAGTTTGATTGGTTTAAATGTTTATCTTACATAGGTTAAGAAAAAGTCAATCTCACAAGTACAAGATGACTAAAAAGCAGTTCATTTGGGAATTTTAATAAACTGAAAAATCAATGTGAGTCAGCAATGTTATGTGGTAGCCAAGAACACTAATGCAATCTTAAGCTATATTTAAAGACCATGTCTAAGACTAGTCCCCTGTCCTCCACCAAAGTCATAGATACTGTATTCATTTGTGAGAACCCCATTTTAGAGAGAACTTTTCGAATCTGAAGAGCATTCACAAGTCACACTGTTTAGAAATCTCATGTTCATAATATAACAAGGACAAATAAAGGAACTAATCATATTGTAGAAAAAAGAATTGGGGTATAATACTTGTCTTCAATTATATGAAGGGTTGGCATGTGGAAGGGGGACTAGAATCACTATGTAGGTCCCAAAGGGAAGAACTAAGAGCAGTGGGTGAAATTGAAATGGTTACTTTAAGATTGATTTTAAAAAAAAGTTGTTCATTCACATACAACTCTTTGTGACCTTATTTGGGGCTTTCTCGTTTCCATTTCCTTATCCATCTCATTTTACAGATGAGGAAACTGAGGCAGACAGGGTTAAGTGACTTACCCTGGGTCACACAACTAGTAAGGGTCTGAGGTCAGATTTGAACTCAGATAAATCCTCCTGACTTCAGACCTGGCACTTGATCCACCTAGCTATCCAAAAGAAGAATAGGAATGGGCAACTTTAGAAGATAGAGGGTTCTCCCTAAGGGTAGAACTTCATGTAAATACTGGATGACCATTTGTTGAGAATGTTGTTGAGGCTATTTTTATTGATGTACATTTTGTACCAGATAACCCTTCCAATTCTGAATTTCTATGATTCTCTCATTTTGCCAACCTAAAAAGTTTATGCAAACAGTGGCTTTGTGAAGGTGGTGTTTCTATTGCATACTGTGGGATCTTAAGTAGGTCAAAATCTACCTGGGTCTCAATTGCCTTATCTATAAAATGAGATTAGATGGCCTCTGATGATCCTTACAGCTCTAGATCTATGATTCTATGAGGTATGGGATGATGTGATCTGTGTTGTGAATTAATAAGATTAGTGTATTGGAAAAATGCTTAGGAAGACTTTCAGTAGTTTAAACAAGATATAAGAACCTGAATTAATGTGGTCTGAGAGAATGTAAAGATTTCGCTCATGCAGTTGGAATACTTCTGATTCTCATTGCTATTAAACTATTGCTCTGACAATTCGTCAGGCTTTCCTGCTTTGAAGTTTTGAGTCATCCAGTTCTATTATTCTACTATAGATGTCATTGTCATATAGCAGAGTCTAGGTTTCTACCATTTGCCTCAGTGACTTTAGGCCAATCTTAGCTCAATCTTCCTTTCCACTCAAATCACTATTATTATTTGAAATTTTAATATTCTCATTGATGGTTGATCTTCCACTTTATTAATTCCAAATTTTATCACCTTCATTTTTATTCCATGTCATGCAGAGATAATGTCATCTAATATTTCTTCTTAAAGTTCTTCCACCAGTATCAGAAGACTGGAATTCCCCACTCTGATCACACACACTCTTTCCTCATTCCCCTAGCACTACCATTCAGAAATCTTTCAATTGTTCCTAGGATAACAGGCCTCTTTGTTAATTCCTAAACACCGTTAATTTCCAAAACATGCCTAGTGTCAAGGACTTCTCTCTCCCAGTTTTCTAGTTCCTATTATGTGCTATTTTTTCAAATTAGGAATATAAAATTCTTGAGGGCAAGAATAGTCTTGTTGGCTTACATTTCTACAGCCAGATGGCACAGTACAGTCAGGAAGATGTGTTTGAATTATGTCTCAGATACTAGCTGTATGGTCCTAAGGAAGTCAATTTAATTAGCTCAGACTATTTCCTCAAAATGGGGATAATAACCTACCTCACTGGGTTGTGAAGACTATCAGGTGATACATATAAAGCATCTTACAAACCTTAAAGCACTATATAAATGCTATTATTGTAGTTCATATAGTATCAGTATAGTACACAGTACCTGGCATATCATGATTCAAAAATGGTTTAATATAAATGCCTGAATCTAATATTCAAGGCTCTCCATGATGTGACTTGAGCCTCTCTTAATAGTTAAAATTCATATTAATATTGAGGTGATTCAGGGCAATTCCAATAGATTTGTGATGGAGAGAGCCATCTTACACCCAGAGAGAAGACTATGGAGACTGAATGTGGATCTCAACATAGTATTTTCACCTTTTTTTCTTGTTCTTTGCTTGTTTTTCCTTCCTTTTTTTAATTCTGATTTTTCTTGTGCAGCATGATAAATGTGGAAATATGTATAGAAAAATGACACATGTTTAACATATATTGGGATTACTTGATGTTTAGGAGAGGGGGTGGGGGAAAAGGAGGGAAAAATTTGGAATACAAGGTTTTGCAAGGGTGAATGTTGAAAACTTTTTGTACATCCTTTGAAAATAAAAATTTTATGTTTGTGGCAGCCCTTTTTGTAGTGGCTAGAAACTGGAAACTGAATGGATGCCCATCAATTGGAGAATGGCTGAATAAATTATGGTATATGAATATCATGGAATATTATTGTTCTGTAAGAAACGACCAGCAGGATGATTTCAGAGAGGCCTGGAGAGACTTGCATGAACTGATGCTGAGTGAAATGAGCAGAACCAGGAGATCATTGTACATGGCAACAATAAGACTATGTGATAATCAATTCTGATGGACATGGTTCTCTTCAACAGTGAGATGTTTCAAACTGGTTCCAGCTGTTCAGTGATGAAGAAAGCCATATATACCCTGGAAGAGGCCTATGGGATCTGAATCTGGACCACAACATAGCATTTTCACACATTCTTTTGATGGTTGCATTGTTTTTCTTCTCAGGTTTTTTTTTTCTTTTCTGTACATCAAGATAGCTGTATAAATATGTATACACATATTCAATCTGTCAAATATTTTAACATAATTAACATGTATTAGACTTCCTGCCATCTAGGGGAGTGGGGGATAGGAGGGAAAAATTTGTAACAGAAAGCTTTGAAAAGGTCAATGTTGAAAAATTACTTATGCATATGTTTTGCAAATAAAAAGCTTTAACAAAAAATAAAAAATTAATATTCTCAATGTACTCTATCTAGCCAGACAGAACTAGTAACTGTTTCCTAATCTTGACTTGCATTATTATCCTGCTTTAACTGCATTCACACAAGTCACACACCTCATCTGTATCATACTCCCTTATTCAATCAATGCCTACAGGGAATTGTCCTATTAGAAAATTCTTTAGATAAGACTTGGTCCCTGCCAGAATAGAGCTTATTTTTTTTATTCCTTTTAAGACCCAGTGCAAGTGCTATTTCTTCCATAATGCTTTCCTTTACCATCTCTACTTAAATGATTTCTCCCACCTTAAATTTTATTTTTGAACACTATTTGCATCTATTTTACTCCATCAAATTTTGTATCAAATGTGTACCTATCGTCATTCCTGTTTAAGATTTGAAGCTCTCTGAAAGCAAGATTGTTTCATGTGTAACCAATGACTTCCAGAGAGTGTAGTTGACACTTAAAATTTTTTTGGAACTGAATTTAATTATAGCATCGGGGATCTTTGAGCTGGAAAGGACCTTATTAAGAGAGATCACATTAACTTATTTTTCATGAAACTAAAATCTCAGAGAATTAAGTGACTTGCCTAACATCTCATAGGTAAAAAGCAAAGCCAGGATTCATTCAGGTACTCAAATTTTCTAACACCTCCAGCTGTCTTCTTGAATTGGGGGATTGTCAGGAAGAATCTAAAAATAATCCAAAATTCCAGGCTTATATGACTGGAGCAATATTGGTACCATTAATACAAAATTTAGGAGGTGGGGCAAATTTAGAGAAACACATTAAATTTGGGGGTATTTTGAACTTGAGCAGCATCACAACTAAATTATAAGTATTTGGAATTGGGATCACCAGTTCATGAAAATGGATTAGAATTCATCTTCATAGAACTGATATTTGATGCTCTCACAATGGAAAAGAGAATCACTTTTGGATGTTAAATTTACATAAAAATGAATCACATCCTCATCTTCCTTTAGTAAACAGCAAGAGGATAAGGAAAACAAAATGAGCTGATATATAACAGCACTTTCTATTTCTTCCAAACAAAGAAATTATAGCTAACAATTTTTTTTAAAGTGATAAAGCTGAATTTATACAATGGCATTTGGGGATTATGTATAGTAGTATGAACAAACTTGTTTTTCCTCATGAAATCTCCAGGCCATATAAGGAACAAACTTCCATAAGTGTGACAAATAGAAAATTTTTAATTTTATCCTTACAAAAAAAAAAAGGAAAATGTCATTTGGGAGGGGGATATTTAAATTCATCCTTACCTATTCGATTATGCCACTGTACCATCTAGAAGCCTTATATAGGCAGTTTAAACTGAAATGATGCAATCACATTGGCCTTTACACTAGCACTTGCCTGATCATTTCATCCACTACTCAATAAACTCCAGTGACTCCTAATACATCCAGTATCAAATATAAAATCTTCTAGGGATTTGAATCCCTTTTAAACCCTTCCCTTTTGCATTCCCCACCCCTCCCCCCAGTTTCCCAGTCTTCTTACACCTTACTTCCAAGTAGTCTTTGATCCAGTGACACTGACTTGTCTTGACATACAAGACAGTTTTAGACATTTTCATTGGCCTGTCCTCAGAGCCTGAAATGTTCTTCAGCTTAGCATTTTGGTTTCCTTGGTTTCTGCCAATTGAAGTTCCATCTTTTAAGGATCTACAGGAATACAAGCTTTCCCCAACCTCCCTTAGTTCTAGTGCCTTCCCTCTTCTCCCCTCCTGCCCCCAAATGTTTATTTACAAGTTTGTTTTGTAGTCTCCATTAGATTGTGAACTCATGCTTTTTGTATTCCCACACTAATCACACAATTCAAGTTTCAATGACTGGCCTGATACTAGATGTATGTTTTTTTCTTTTTTGTTTTTAAATGGGGAAGGGGGGCAGGGACAAAAACCTTACAATTGCTTAATATTTTGGAAAAAAAAATAAATTTAAGTTCCTAAGATTGAACTGGAAGGAACCCTTGAAGAGATATATATTTTGTCTAAACCCTCATTTTACAGGTAGGAAAACTATAGTCCAGAGAGGTTTTGACTTCTTAGAGCATAACCCTAATAAAAGTGCAGATGTTATGGTTCCAAATCTTGTTCTGTCGTTGACATTTTAACTAGTCTGTTAGTAAAACAGTTGAAAGAACTAATAATTCAAAAAGTAATTCCTGGTACAAATCAGAGCTTGTAAAATATTAGAAGTGAATTCCCAAATTTCGTTATTTTTCTTTTGCAGCAATGGTCTTTCTATATTTATAACAACTGTGTTAAAAGTGGGGGAATGCTGATTTTTATTCTGAAGTAAGTATACTGTACAGGTACTAGTGTCACTACATTAAGAGGGCATGAATTTTGAAGTTGACCATGGTTATTCTCCCTCCCTCTCCATCTCCCCCCCAAATACCACTCTGGATAAAATAGAATTGCAAAGTTGTTCAGGAATTACTTTTTGACCAACCCCCTCAATTCAGCACACAAAACTTTCACTAACTAGCACACAAACATTCAGCATAGAGCAGGCCAATCACACCTATTCAAAATGATACCAATAAAGTAATTTAGTTCTATCAACACATTCCCCTGGGGGAATTCAATGAATTAAAAAGAAGGCACAGGTGCATCATAAACTTCGTTTATATTTCAATAGAAAAAAAAGATAAGATTGTAAAGATATTTTCGACATTTTTAGCTGCATAACTGACAAAGTCCTTATTTGTCATCCTTTCCCTTTGTCTTTCTATATACCATTTCTCGAAAACTGGCTAGAATCTTATTTTCTCTCTTCCTTCTCTCTTCTTGGTTAAAGGATGCTAGAGCTCGTTTCTCATCAGCACTGTAGATCTGGTTTTCTTTTCGAAGTCGCACAGCTTCCATTCTTCGGTGTCTACTACCACTCATTACATAGCCTGAGCATTCAAAGGAAGCAATCTCTTCACTTGTCAGGCCAATTTCTCCTCTTCGAGGGATTCGCTTTCCAGCTTTGACATACTCAGCCATAGCTGCACCTTCCCCAGGCAACAGAGCATGTCCATAGTTCAAAGGTCTATCATCTTGAGAGGCATGTGTCACTGGCGCTTCTGGCCCAATTAAATCCATAGCTTCTGCATTTTTTGATCTCTCAATCCAGAGATCATCTTCTGGAAGCTCTTCATCAGAGACATCAGAGCTTGACTCAGTAGATTCTTTTTTATATTTCTTCTTTTTGGACCTTTTCAGTTTGTGTTTCTTCTTCTTTTTCTTCTTGGCTTTCTTTGCCTTTTTTTTCTCTTCTTCACTGCTGGAATCAGAGTCAGAATCAGAGTCACTGTCACTGTCCTCAGAATATTTTTTATGTTTTCTTTTGGACGCTTTTTTCTTTCTTTTCCTCTGAGCATTTTCTTTGGAGCGATTCATTTTCTTCTTCCTCCTCTTCTTTTCTTCTTCGGAACTGGAACTTGAAGCACTTCTCTTAGACTTTGAATCCTCCTCCTCTACAGGGGTGTGTTCATCAGAATCAGGTTCAGGAATTTTAGGGGAAAGCCCCCAGACCTCCGGGGCTCCCAGCTCCCCGATCCGCTCCCGCTCATTTAACCTCCTCTGGCGCAAGCTCTCCTCCTTCTCCTTCTCATAGTAATCTGGCCATTGCCTGTCGCCCCCATGGTGATGGTAGTGGTAGTGATGATGGTAGTGGGCAGAAGAAGAGGACGTGGAGCCACGCATATCAGGAAGCCGCTCTCGGTCGCGGCCGTGAATCCGGCTGGGGCTGCGACGGCTGCGGCCTGGGCCTCCCGGCTCAGAAAAGGACGACGACTGCCGAAAGCCGTTGCGCTCTCGGGAACGAGAACGAGAGCGGCCCCGGGGCGAGCGGATGGCTTTAGTGGCTGGAGGGCTCTTGGAGGAGCTTCGGCGGCCGCCGCCTCCTCCAGATGCTGTAGCTGAGTGTCCGCCACCACTGCCTCCATGACGCCGTCTCCGGGAACCTGGGGCATCCTCCGGGCTGCGAGAAGTAGAGGTGGGCGCCATGGCGCCGACCGGCTCCACGGAAAGCCCAGCCAGGCTCTCTCGCGAGAAGAGAAATCGGAAGAAACGCGGATGAGCGAGCCCGCCTCAGGGGGCGTGGCCAGCTTCAAAGCACGGGATTAGCAAACTCCGGTGTCTTTCCGAAGCTGTCACGCATGTATTCAGCTTTCATTGGAGAGAGTGTCGTTTGGGGCGAGGATTAGCGAATTAGCTTGTTGGTACACAGAGATTTCTTTTTCTTTGAAGGGAACTTCCGGGAGGAGCGTGGCCAAACTTCTGGGGCTGGGTTTAGCAAACTCCAGCTTGTTTGCACCTGATGGCTCGCAGACCTTCAGTTTTCTTAGGGGAGAACTCTGGGGAGGCGCGTGACCCTGCCACAGTTCACGGATGGTAACCTCTGACCTGTTTACCGATGAAAACTTCCAGTGAAGAAATTTTCATGGGTAGCTTCTGCAGTGAAGCTGCAGTCTTCTTCGTTCGTCAAACATTTCAGCCTTAGAACTACAAGCAGGCCCCCTATGTGAGGGTTAATGCGATTTCACTTCCTCCCTACTTCTGCCCTCCTCCATCCTTATTTCATTCTCGAAATTCTTCACCACCCAACACACGCGTCTGAGGAGTGTGGCTAGGATGAAAGGAAGTTTGGCAATTATTTAGCCAATTTCTAATTTGGAGTTAAAGTGATATAAATTGGTAGCTGGAAAGGGCCTTAGTTGTCAGTTCAATGCCTTCCTTTTACACATAGCAAAACAGACCTAGAAAGGTTAAGTATCAAGTGCAAAATCCAGTACTCAAACCTGTGGCCCTGGTATAGTAGAAATATAATTGGATTTGAAATGAGGACAATTTGAATTCTGTTACTTGTAAATCCTTGGCCCGGTTACTGAGATTCAAACCCTTTCTCCATCTGAGAGGGATTATATCATCCGATTTCTGAGGTCCCTTTCAGATCTACAGTTATGCACCAATATTTTTCTCTGATACCAAGTCCAATATTCTTTCCAGGATACCTCTGGACTCAAAAAATGTCTAATTATTAGAGTTAATGAGGCCATTTCTTGGTCCCATGACCCACCCAGTTTCACAAAAGGTTTTTTTTTTTTTAATTCAAAGAGATACTTCTGTGAATTAGTAATAATAAATTCAAAAGTTTATAATGTATTCACCAAGTGGTATTCAATAAATGCTCAAAACCCCTAGGAATATTGCTTCTTGTTTCCTTAGTCCAATTTTGAAAGAAGCTGAAAAAGTAAAAAAACTAGTTTTATAGTGCTAAAAAATATTGATTGTAAAATAATTAAGAGTTGAATACAGATGAACTATAAAACAGGGAGATAAAAGCTTTTTTTAAGTCTTTTAGGTTCAGTAGCAAGTTTTTAAAATTTAAAATTTAATTTAATTTTTTTAAACTGCATTCCAGAGTTCTTAAAAAAGAAAAAAAGCCATCTGTAAATTTAAACTTTTTACTATTGTGGCGCACAGCATTCCTGAGATGGCATCCGCTAGGGTGCAGTATAATCTAAGGCTTGGAAAAGATTTGAAGCAATCACTGATGCTAAAATATATAAAACTCCCATCTGTCAGCTTAACAACGGGTTTATTTTTCGTGGAAATGATAATAGAAAGTGAGATAGTCGATTATATCTACATGTTGGATTTTTGGAAGTCTTTTCTAAATTTAATTTGCTTAATAGCAATGACAAGAACAAAATTTTGTGTTTTGCATAGATCTCATTTTGCTTGATACTAATAATGGAGTTTGTGATAATATTACAATGTTTTTCAGCAGTATCTAGTAGCAAGAAGAAATAGAAAATATAAGAAAGCAAAAATTTCATTTTATTTCTAATTAGAAACAGACAAATATTCATCAGGAAAATACTGAAGTGGATCCAAATCTAAATACTTATCTAAATAATTTCTTAATTACTAATTCTCCATGGCTAAGAGTAACTCTTTATAACAGCTAGCATTTGTATGGTGCTTTTAGATTTGGGAAATGCTTTAGAAATATCTCATTTTATCTTCACTCCTTTGAGATAGATACTATTATTCCCATTTTACAAATGCAAAACTGAGACTGAGAAATTTAATTGTCTGGCCTTGATTCACATAACTAATGAATGTCTGAGACCAAATTTGAATTGATTTCTGCTTAACTCTAAGCCCAGTATACTGTCCACTGTGCCAACTCTTATCAGTCATATCCGTTTACTATTGATTAGTTGTTACTAAGGCCATGTCTAAACCAGGAGTTAAAGTGGAAGATCTTGACAGTTTCAGATAATTCAACCAAAACAAAACACACATTTGCTTTATTTGGAAAACTTGGTTCAGTGGAAAGGACGATGACTTTGGAGTTAGAAGACCTAGGTTCAAATACGGAATGATGCTTACTAAACCTATGTAATCTTGGTCAGACAAGCTGAAAATGAGTAGGTTGAATACTCTGTAGTATGGTCTGCTATATAAGGAAGATCTGAATTTAAATTCAGTTTGAGATACATTTATATAACCCTGAACACATCATTTAACTTGTCTGTGTTTCAGTTTTTACAAAATGAGAATGATAATAATGCTTACCTTACAGTATTATGAGGTTCAGATGAGTTAACATATGAAAACAGCTTTGTGAATTATAAAATTTATATAAAAGCTATTTTCCTAAGTATGTTGTAGGCCTGAATTAAATCATTACCTTAACTGTCTATTTCACTTTGCTTTAGTAGATTCACCTCCTCCCATCTAGTCTACATTTTAGACAGCAAGGATTACCAAGTAGTTTCCTGCATTCCCTCTTGAATTCACAAGGGACATGGGCCAGGGGTGAGTTGGAACAGCTCTGATGTTGTCTAGGCCAATTGTTAAATTGTTAAATGTTCTGTATGAGCATTTATATCTCATCCTATGTATTTTATTTAAAACACAATCCTGGGGAAAGGTTCCTAGGTTTCACCAGATTGTCAAAGGAGTCCATGACACAAAAAAGGTTTTAAAAAACCCTGGTCTAGAGAATATGTGTATTTTTTTCCTGCTGGATATAGTGTCAAGCAAGCATTTACTTCTTAATGCCTCAGAGTATCCTGGCACATGAAAGAGAGAGTTAGGAGAAAGAAAGTCCTCTCTTCTCCTATCAAGATATGAAATGTGATTTCCACTCAAAGGCTAAGTTCTTGCCTTGATTTTGGCTTCTGGCTTGAATGTGTTTTTCAGGTTCAAGCTAAACTTTTGATTTCTATTCATTAATGGGGAAAGGAAGTCCCCAATCTTTATTTCCAAGGTTTTTACTTCCTTCCTACCAAATACCAGTTCCACAATAAATACACATAACAAATAGCAAAGAAAAACCCATTTTTCTAAGTCAACAGCAAAACAGAAATTAGAGAAGATATACAGTGAGAATATATACTAGGTCAAAGGAGATCTCCCTGTTGGGAATGATGGAATAGCTCCAACAAGACAGTGAGTCCAAACTCTTACTGAAGGGAAAATTCCAATCAGTCTCTAGTATAGCAAGCTAGGTATAAGGACCTGATGGTGACTGTCACTTCCTTTTATATTGGAATATTTTTTATTCTCCTTCACATCCTGAAGCCCAAAGTGCCTGAAGTGACTGTAGAGCTGGAAGAGACTGAGACAGTTTTCTCTCCTGTTCTTACCAATTCTACCCAGCTACTCTTTCAGTCACAGAGTATTGATTTCCACAAATTGGAAGGAAAACCATACTAAAGGGCTTTGGAACTCAGATGACAATAACAGAAAGCCTTAGCTGTGGTATACATGGTGTGTATGTCAGAATTGGCTGGTACTGTTTCTAGCCTATTCAAGGTATTCGAACTATAGACAGCAAGTTGCAATGCAATAGCTGGACACTGACCATCCATGTTTCTGTATGACACAGAACAGTAGAAGTGTGTGATAGTAGAATGTATCATAAGAACATTGACTATTCCATCTTGAAAGTAGGCTAAGAGATGTTTGACTTTAATGATTCCAAAGTGCCTGAGAGATATTTGTAAAACACACACAATTCTAGGCCCAATGTTCTCAATAAACAATATGTTGTTTGCCTTTTGTTTTTGAGGAGACTAGTGACATCATGGGTAATAACTTGGCTTGAGCCTGAATTGGATTTAATGAGGCAGAGATTCACAAAGTGCCCAGCCTCATTCTTCCTGAGTCATCAAAATCCAGTGGCAAGACAAAAGTCAAGATGACTAGTGATGGCCCAGGATGCAGTGGATAACCTTGACACCTGTGATGTCTGACCAAGCTCTAAGTACTCTACAGGATCTGCTTCAGCTGCCTTCATGGTCATATATAGTGTTCCTCTGAAGAACAAGACACATAATCCACTTCAACAATTAATGAAACTTTCAAAAATTATCTCAAATGATTGAATTGGAAGACTGTAGAAAAGGTATGAGGAAACAGCCAACAGCAGAATCATATTTTCCTATAGTGCATATGCATCATTTAAATGTATATAAACTACTAGTCTTTGAGTAAGAGAATTAGAGTAGATATAATACCACATTTTCAAGATGCCCTGGGTTGTTTGCTAATCAGGCTAGATCTGTATAGTGATAGTATCCAATCCTCATGGCAAAGGAAGATAAGGAAAATAACTTTTTTTTAAATCTACCCAAAAGGATCAGCATATACCTTAAATATTATCAGGACACTAACTATAGTTCAGTTGCTTATGGAGAAAAGTTGGAAGTATGAACTATCTGTCTTAGTATACCTGGATGGCATCAATTATATTTGGAAATGCCTTGGAAAGAGGAATATGAGGAAAGAGTAACGAAAATGTAAAATCAGCTGGAAGAAGCAGGTCTAAAGCTGCCAGTTGAGAAATGCCAGTTTTGTAGAGTGTCTGCTAAATAAGTGGATCACATAGTATCTTAGCAGGAAGGAAATTCCATTTCAGATAAAATACATGTATTTACTAGGAGGCCATATCCAGTGAATCTTGTAATCAGCATAATAAGCATTTTATTAAGTCCTCACTAAGTATCAGGACCTGTACTAAGGCTAAGATACAAATACAAACAAAAAGAAATAAAACCCTTGACCTATAAGGAGCTTCCATTCTAATGGGAGAAAAGCAGAAGTGAAAAGCAAAGTGATACATAATGAGATGCTCAGAAAATGAGGAATGATTGGTCTGGAGCTCTTCCCCAAAATGGAGGTTACAGGAAGAACTCACCAAATGAAAAAGGCTCCCCACCCCCACCCCCAGGAAAAGAACTAAATGCATTTTCAGGATTTGGCAGCTATTACTAAAATCATATGAAAAATTATGCTTTCATTGCTAACTTAATTATCTGTCTTAAGGATATGTACTTGAGAAGAAATGAAAATAAAATGATGAATGAGAAAGCATTGGTAAAGTGTTTATTATAGACTAAGCACAGGGGATATGAATAGGACAATCCCTGCCTTCAAGGAGTTCACATTATAATAGGGGGAGACCACAGACACAAGAGAATGGGACTAGAAAATTATATATAGTGACATACCTCTTCCACAAACAATGGCAGAATAGCTTTAATCATAATTGATTTTTCATTCATTTTATATACTATTTCACTCTATTTCTATTTCACTCAACATTAGTTCAGATAGATCTTCCCGTGTTTCTCCAAATTCCTAAATATTTGTTTCTTACTGCACAATAATAATCCATTAAATATAAGCAATACAGTTTGTTCAGGCATGATGCTACTAATGGCACTCACCTTACTTCCAGTTATTACTATTAGGAAAAGTGTTGCCATGAATATATTAAAAAAATTTAGAACCTTTTTTCTTCTATCTTTGACCTCTCTGGATATATATACACAATAGCAGAAATGCTAAGTTAAAGGATTTGAATAGCTGAATAACTTCTATTGGAATTATATATAAACAATGATCTGGACCCTGAGCTAAATGAGAATAGGAGAGTAATTGCATTTGGGAAAATTCTTAATGCCCATAATAATGATAAGTAATCTTGTGCCACAAGTCCCATCTTTTCTATTTTATTTGCAAGGCAATTGGGGTTAAATCACTTGCCCAGGGTCACACAGCTAGTAAGTGTTAAATGTCTGAGGTTGCATTTGAACTCAGGTTCTCCTGACTCCAGAATGGGTACTCTATCCACTGTGCCATATTTTCAACTCTAGTATTCTGCCATTGATGCTAATGCATAGAAATCATGCAATACCACAGTTTTCAAGCAATTAAAATTTTATCAACCCATTTTCTTGAGCAATGGAGAAATGCATAGAAGGTACAGGTAGGCTGCAGCATTAATAGAAAAACCTACACTCAAGAAGTAGCACTTAAGTGGCTTAGTGAATAAAGTGTTTGAAATTGGAGTCAGGAAGACATGAGCTTGAATACTACCTCAGACACTGTGTGACCCTTTAATTTTCTTCTGAAAAACAAGGATAATAACACTTAACTCATAAGGATTGTTGGGAGAGTCAAATGAGGTAATAAAAGCAAGCCTTACAGAGACATGTAAATATGAGCTATTATAATAAAAAAGTTAATAAAAATTAAAAGATGTTCATAGGTCAGAATACATAAGGACCCATCCAATCCAATCTTTATAGGTTAGGAAACTGTGGACTAGATTTATTAAGTGACTTTATTTAATGTGACAAATAATAAACACCAGAAATAGGATTTGAATCTAGGTTTTTGATTCCATGGCCACTGCTTTTTTGTGTGCCATACTGCTTTATGTATAGCAAAAGAACTACAGACCAGTTATCTAGTAAAAGTGAGAGACAACAGATGGATAATACAAGTGTTGCCTTGACATCCATCATATTTAAAAAGGTTGTCTATACTGTATAGCACAGATTCTCTCTTTAATTTTTTTATTAAAGCTTTTTATTTGCAAAACATATGTATGGATAAATGTTCAACAATGACCCTTACAAAGCTTTCTGTTACAGTTTTTTCCCCCTAGTCCTCACCCCTCCCCTAGATGGCAGGATATCCACTACATGTTAATTATGTTAAAAAATACTGTGCAAGAAAAATAGTGTCTACAAGAAAAAAAATCTGAGAAAAGAAACACAATGCAAGCAAACATCAATAGAGAGCATGGTCCACATTTTATATCCCTCTCTCTGGGTGTATATGGCCTTTTTCACTGATCAATTAGAACTAGTTTGAAGAATTTCATTGTTGAAGAGAGCCATGTTTATCAGAATTGATCATCATATAGTCTTGTTTTTGCTGTGTCTTTATGTTGCTGTGTATAATCTGGTTCTGCTCATTTTGCTCAGCATCAGTTCATGCAAGTCTCTCCAGGCCTCTCTGAAATCCTCCTGCTGGTTGTTTTTTACAGAACAATAATATTCCATGACATTCATATACATAATTTATTCAGCCACTCTCCAATTTATGGGCATCCATTCAGTTTCCAGTTTCTAGCCGCTACAAAAAAGGCTGCCACAAACATTCTTGCACATGTGTGCCCCTTTCCTTCCTTCAAGATCTCTTTGGGATATAAGCCCAATAGAAACATTGCTGGGGCAAAGGGAATGCACAGTTTGATAACTTTTTGAGCATAGTTCCAAATTGCTCTCCAGAATGGTTGGATCCGTTCACAGTTCCACCAACAATGTATTAATGTCCCAGTTTTCCCACATCCCCTCCAACATTCGTCACTATCTTTTCCTGTCATCTTAGCCAATCTGACAGGTATGTAGTGGTACCTCAGAGTTGTCTTAATTTGCATTTCTCTGATCAATAGTGATTTTGAGCACCTTTTCATATGACTAGAAATGGTTTTAATTTCATCATCTGAAAACCGTCTGTTCATATCCTTTGACCATTTATCAATTGGAGAGTGGCTTGAATTCTTATAAATATGAGACAATTCTTTATATATTTTAGAAATGAGGCCTTTATCAGAACCATTAAATGTAAAGATGATTTCCCAATTTATTGCTTCCCTTCTAATCTTGTCTGCATTAGTTTTGTTTGTACAAAAGCTTTTTAACTTAATATAGTCAAAATTTTCTATCTGGTGTTCAATTAGGAGTTCCAGTTCTTCTTTGGACATAAATTTATTCCATCTCCACAGGTCTGAGAGGTAAACTATCCTATGTTCCTTTAATTTGTGTAAGACAAATTCTCTAAGAAAATCTTTGGAATAAGTTCTTCCATGAAGGATCTGTAAAATAGCATAAACAATATAGAATACAAAGACATGAATAGGTTTCATCTGTTTACACATCAACAGATCCACAAAATATTAAAGTATAACCTTATTTCAGTAATAAGAGATCCTGTGATATAGGATAAAGAGAAGAATTACTGCCTTGACGTCAGAAGATCTTGGTTGGAAATCTGGATTTACCATTTATTAGTTTTATAACTTGAGGCAAATTACAAACTCCTAATCTCACTTTCCTTACCTATAAAATGAGTATAATATTATTTACATTATTTATAGTTCAGGGTTACTATAATCGTCTGATGAGAAAATGGATGTGGAAGCATTCTGTTACATAAAGTGTATGTGAATATAAGTAATTATAATCAATAGTAATCATCTATTCTTACTACCAATGAGCATGTTATTGATTAGAGAATAGTTTTAGGGATAACTCAGTTCAAGTCTGTTACCACAATCAGAAAAAAAAATGCAAAACATATGTACTACTGATGGTAAATCAGTAATCTGATCTTTTTAAAACCTATTTGAAAAATTATAAATATTTTAAAGTCATGATAATTTCTTATCTTTTCATATAAAAGAAAGATAAAAACTTCTTAAATTATCTTGATAATAAAGCAAGTGTAGAGTTTAACATGGAAAAAAATTTAAAATGACTAAACTACTTGTTTTTCTTTATGGCTTCCATATCAGGTTTTCTTACAATAAGGGAAAATGTAATTTTTTCCTGTAATTTCCAATAATCCATACTCCACTCAGGATTTGACATAAATATTATTACTTCTGCTTTTTGCATCAGTTATAAAGCCTCTAAGTGAAACTTAGCTGACATTTCTATTTCTGCAGTAAATCTCCCTTCTGTGATTGTATTGGCTCTGCAAAATAAACAGCTGGAGAAGTTTGTTTTTCAATATAGAAAGCAGATATGACTACTATTCTACCACATGCTACATATAATCCTCATATATTCAATCTGAGAATATTGTTTCCATATAGTCAGTCACCTTTTAACTTCCCAGGAAATATAAGATTTGTTATAATTTGAAAAGGCAGGCAATAGAGTCTCAAAACCCACAATTAGTTTATGTAAAATAGAGAAAATATATTTTTGGAAAAAGAGTATCTTCCTAGCTATACACAAGAGTGGGTCCATCTTGAAATGTTTTCTCTTATTTTTAAGTGGCAGCAGTCATGTTTCATGAACAAACTATGATAGACAAGTGTGTATAAAGAAGATTTAAATTATAACCAACTAAAAATTGCTGACATTAATATGCATAATTATTAATTACACTGAATATTAATTCAATATAAAGAGTAAACAACTCATATAAAGGACTATAATTAATTGTTTTTACACAGCCTCCTATTTGCCCCAGTCTGATTGCTGCCCTCAAAGGAATTCTTGATGCCTCCTTGTTGCTGGACAACTGGGATTACTTTAGCTTCAACTCATTGGTGGTGAATTCTAGGGGCAGGAGCTCCAAATGAGGTAGAGCTTGTGGTAAGGCAGGAGAAGGGTTAAGTTTGGGATGGGAGATGCTAGAGAAGGTAAAGACAGAAAAAGAGACTCCAGGAGGTTTTTTAAAAAGAAAAGAAAGAGGGGGGGGAAGGGATATTTTTATCTCTGTATATCTCTCATTTTAAAATGTGTTTCTTGTAAACAGCATATTGTTGGGTTCTGATTTTACATTATATATTGAATTATGTTATATATTATATTATATCTTATATCATTTGATTCCACTTGTCCAAATCTACTTTTCAAGTTCTTTTTTTTTTTCTTGGTTAACTAGCTTTTCATAATTTTCTTGAATTGCCTTTTTCCCTAAAATTTCCTTGTTCTTTCTTGATTTTTTAATTCTTTTTTAAGTTCTACTGTGAAGTCAGAGAACTTTTTATAACCACTATTAACTCCAAAAATACCAAAGAGCTCACACAAGCTAAAAGCAAAACGCTTTCTTTATTATATTGGGTTCTGACAGATATGTCAGAGCCTTCTCCAGTGAGACCTATGGAAGTAGAGCTAAACCTTGATTTATATATTTGTGACCAAATAAATAATCAAACAGTGTAATATCATTACAGTTGTAAAGCACAACAACAACAGTGAGGCACAAAAGCAACAGTGAAGCAAGATTGTCTAATGACAAAAAGTCTATTCATATCAGAGCTTCATTTCTGGGCTTATTGGTACTTTTCTGAGCTCAAAAACCTTCAGTTATGTGATTTAGTTGCAACAGAGATCATCCATAGGGTGAGTACAAAGTATTGTTGTTATGTCAAGCTTAGGGCACAGCTTGCTTGTTAGGCCCTCAGCTTTGGAAAACAGGGTATCTCTTAGTAGTAAAAAAGAGAGGAATAAAAACCAGAAAAAGAATGGCCTTGGATGCTGATAATAATAGGAGTGGCTTTTTTTTTAAACCTCATTATCTTCCTCTGACTGTGAACCCAGATCTTCTTTTACACCAAAGTTCCTCCCTTTTGGTAACAGATCTAGGACAAAATTTCTCCTTATATTCTTCACATTTTGAAGGATGAAGGAGAGATTGTTAAAATATTAGAAGACAGAGTGAGTATCCAAAAACATTTTGATAAGGTAGAGTATTAAGCTGAATCTAATAAGGTGAAATTCAGTAGTGTTAAATTTAAAGTTTTATATGTGTCTTAAAAAGAAATTAATTTTATATATACAAGATGGGGTTTAAGGATTAGAGCCAGAGGCATTAACTTCAAGCTCTTCAAGAGACAGTACATCAAAGTGCTCAAAATTGCTAGTCTAGGGACATTAATGTCCTAAGGGCAGGTAATAATGTAGACTGTCAGCTCTTTTTAATATTGGCTTCCTCTTAGAATCCTTTTTTTTAAATTACTTGATGTAGCATTCGCATCTTCCATCTTCACTCTTGAAACTAGAAGCCAGAAATTCCCAAAGTGACTACAGAACAGAATTAGAGATTCCAAAGAGACACAGTGACTTGAAGAAAACTTAGCAGCTTTCCTCAGACATATTCTTTTAATTCTTCCCTTCACATGGATGCCAGACATTGATTTCTACCGGTGAAGAGAGAGCATAATATTAAGGGACTTGGGGGTTTAGATTACATCAAACATATCCAACAATCCTCTCTGTAAAAGTAGAAGTACTCAGTTTCAGATTTTGTATTTTTCCTGATTTTAATGGGTTGCCATGGCTAAAGGATTCATGACCAAATAGCAATCCTGCTAAGAAGCTTCATGTCTTTAGTTAGGGTAATCCTTATAAAGCAGCCATAATCTTTTGCCAGAAATACTTAAAGCCTTTGCAGGATGATGTAGTCTGTCATTTAACTAGTATAGCCTTTGAAAAATAACCATTTTTTTTTTACTTTTGTGATGCTATTTGGTGCCCTCCATGTCTATTGCCTTCTAATTCTTTAAAATTGAAAATTCTTTTATAAGAGAATAAACTACTTATTCCTGATGTGGGAGAAGTTCCTGAATCAGTTCTCTGTGTACTTCTAGTCAAACTGCTAATTTGTACAAAAATCAATACTAATTAAGATAGCGTTAAAATGGGAAAAATATATGATACATCATTAAAAATTCTAACTGAAAACAGAAAATAGATGGGAAAAAAAGAGCCTACAACAGTTTAGCTCAACAAAAAAGACTCACTTTGTCAAAAGTCTCAAAATAATGTCGCTTTAGCACAGATCTCTTTTGTCTAAGGCAACTGCTGTTGTTTTTCTCATCATTCTCTCTGCCTGTACCCTCAAGCACATCTAGGACACCTCAAATAAGATGGTGTTTCTTTACTTAATACTGTAAAGAGTTTGTTATAAAAATAATTGCAGCTCTTTTCCATTGTTGATCTATTTTCTAATTTGAGAATTTTGTCAAGCTTTTTTTAAAAAAAAGCTTTTTCCTTCTTCCACTGCTTCTTGTTGTTTTATGCCACCCATAATCTTTCACTATCCTTCCCTCATAACATTTTACGCTGCTTTTGAATAGCATAACTTTCAGGAGAATTGTGAAAGTTAAGAAAATAGGTAGGTTTCAGGGGAAAGACAATGAATTCTCTCTTAGTTTTGTTTAGTTTAGAAATGTCTTTGGGATAGAGATGTCCATAGGGTAGTTGGTGATGTGGAGTTGCATCTTAAGAGAGAGGTGAGGGCTAGATTTGTAAATTTGGAAGTCATCTGAAAACAGAACCTATTTAACTACTTAAGGGATTCTTTTTTTTTACCTGAGGCAATTGGGGTTAAGTGACTCACCCAGGGTCACATAGCTAGGAAGAATCTGAGACCAGATTTGAACTCAGGGCTGGCACTCTATCCACTGCAAGACCTAGCTTCCCCTATTTAAGGGACTTAACAGATGTCAAGGTTATCCTTCTTCCTCCTTCCCATTCTTCATTCCAAGAACATTAAGAAATTGTTGGTAATCTTGGAGAAAGAGTAGTTTCAATTGAGTCATAGAATTAGGAAATGGATTCCAAGGGACTGAGAAGAAAGTAGCAGATAAGGAGATGGAGGCAACAAAAGTGGTAGAGATACAGTATGATAGTTTGAACTAATGAAAGGGTCAACTGAAGGACTTTGTTGTTTGTTTTTATTTTTTATTTTTAAAGAATAGGGAAATCTGAACATGTCCATTGGCATCTGAAGTCAGTGGCTAAGGAGAGATAGAAGTCGAAAGAAAAAGAGGAAATGATAGATAAGGTTCTCTCCTGGAAGAGAAGGGCAGAGAAGGGATTAAAAGTGGCAAGGTTAACTTGGCACACAAAAGGCCTAGATCTTCCCCAGAGACTGGAGAAAAGGAGGTGATAATGTACGATGAGAAAAGGGATGGGGCAGAGGGGGGTAGAAAAGGAAACTTTTGAATTCACAAGTCTTTTTAGCAAGTTTCTCCTTTCCTTTCTGATTATAATTGTTTGCTTTTATACCATTAGAAGAAATTCATCCTTGAGTCTCTTCTCTTTTGACCTAACTTCTTTTGTAGAATTTTAGTTCGTGTTGAACCCTTTAAAAATAATCTCCCAAAATTTTATTGTCAGATTGTCCCTTGCTTCTCTGATCTTCCCTATTACAAATTCTGCTACCCAAGATCCTTCCCCTTTCTTTCTCCTTTCCCCTCCCCCAGGATTATTCTGTTGTGAGTCATTTCCTTCCATCAGATATATTATATGGCTTTTATGTTCACTGTAGCCAGATTTCCCTTTAATAAAAAATGTCAGAGACAGAGAAAATCACAAAGTGTGAAGTGTTCTGCCCTGATACGTCCAAGGGAAAAGTTATGTTGTGCACCCTCACTGAAATGGACTGAAACTATATTGTGACAATTTTAAATGTCAACTAGAAGAGTTCATATTTTATCAGAAAGGGAGTAGGAAGCCATTGAAACTTCTTGATATGGTTAGACTGATCCCTTGCCTGGAAAGCAATCTTTTCTCAATTCTCCCTTAAATTTGAAATTAAAGGACCTGAGTTCAAATCCTTGCTTTACCATAAGGTCATCTATTTGATCTTGAGCATATCATTTTTCTCTCTAGGTCTCAGTTCCTTCCATTATTAAATGAAATGGGGAGGTTAGACTAGATTAGATTAAAAATATCTTCTTTTATGAAATCTGATATAAAAGAGTTCCAAGGTTATTATTATTATTATTTTTTGGTGGTTGTTTTTATTTATTTATTTTTACTGTCAATGGGATTGATAATGGAGTAAAGATTCTTTTAAGAGGCAATGAGATATATTGGAACTTGGAACCAGGAAGCCCTGGATTTGAATATAAATAGCCAATATAAATATAAATATAAATTGACTTACATCATAGATATTCAGGGAAATTTGAAAATACAGAGCTGAGGAGGACAGAATTAGAATTGAAAAAAGATCTTAGCAGTTTAGAGCATTGAGCCAAAATGATTAAGAGGAAATTTAATAGTATAAATGTAAAGTATTATACTTGGATTCAAAAAATCCTCAGAAGGTTAGGAAGATATATCTAGATGGCAATTTTCCTGAAAATGATCCAGGGATCTTAAGGAACTACAACTTAAATATGAGTTAATAGAGTGATATAGCAGTAAACAAAGTGAAAGTGCATTGAGGACCAGTAAACTGATGATCTACTGTACTCTGCCTTGGTAGGACTGCTTTCTGAACATTTTGTTCAGTTCTGGCTACTATTTTTTTTTGTTGTTGTTTTAAGCTGAGGGGTTGTGACTTGTCCAGGGTCACACAGCTAGGAAATGTTAAGTGTCTGAAACTAGATTTGAACTCAGGTCCTCCTGACTTCAGGGCTGGTGTTCTATCTACTGCACACCTACTTGCCCCAGGCTACTACTTTCTAGAAAGGCCATTAGTAAGTTACAAAGTGCCCAGAAGATGGCAACCAGCATTGTGAAAGGTTGTGAGTTCTTGTCATTCAAAGATTTTTTTTGAAGGAACTAAAGATGCTCAGCCCAGAGAAGAAAAGATTTTGGAAGATATGTCAGCAGTCATCAAGTATTGGAAGAGTTGTCAGGGGGATAGAAGGATTAGACTTATTCTGCTTGACTTCAGGGAATAGAATAAGGAATGATACTTGAAAATGCCAAAAAGACAAATTTAGGGTTGGAGAAAGGGGCAACTACCTAAAACTTATAGAGTCTAGAATAAGTTTCTTCAGGAAATTGTCTCTTCTCTCTTACTTGAGGTTGTCATGTGTTATGTAATAGAGGGAATTTTTTCCCTCAATTTACAAGTTGTATGGCTACTATGGTCCTTTCTGACTTTGATTCTGTGAAGAATTTTGACATTTAAACCTGAAGCTTTATGGATATTTGAGGCATGAAGGCCAAGGACAACTAAGCCCTCTTTAGGAGTATTATTGATTTCCACCACATCTTTACGTTTCTTTTTTATTGATTTCATGACTAGCCTAGATTTAAAGCTTTCTTTTCTACAGAAGGGATGCTCTGCTAATGAAGGGAATAATCTTTATAGAAAAAGCAGCAGTAGAATTGTCTCAGTCCCCATGGTGGGGACAGATCCAAGGGAAATGACATAGTCTTTTCATCATTTTCATAGAATTTTCATTCTATTTTCCTGTCATTGTTTCACACTTTTTTTTTGCAACTGATTTGGGTAATGAGGTGGGGGGGGCTATCTTTTAATTCTCCAAACTTTCAATTCCACTAATTATTTTCAAGCAGTTTTCTTGTGTTATGTATGCTATTTGGTTTTATTTTTTATATATGTATATATAATATTTTATAATTTTTTAAAATTATATATTTAATGAAAGAATTCCAAGTAAAAGGTACTACTATTCTATCAATAGTTACTATGACTTCACTGACAAATTAAATTGAATACAAATATGTACTACAATATACAAGTTGATTAAACTAATTAACACAACCTATTTCTACTGTTCTTTTGTCCTGGAAGCATTAAATTGTGTTTTCTTATATGTATAGTGGGCATTCTTGGATATAAGTTAAAAAAAAAACCTTTCCTACTTGGGGAAGCTGGAGGGCATATGTAGAACAAAAGAACAGACTTTGAGGGTCTTGAATTAGGAGACAGAAGAATGGTCTATGATGCCATGTTGGAGTATGATGGGTTACCATATCCTACTACTAATGCCAGATGGTGAGCCCTAACTATTGGATGAGTAGAGAAGTGAGGGTTAGAGCAAGGAAATCAAATATACTACCTATACTTAAGCTGAGAGATTAGGGAGCAGGACAAAATTCCCTCATTCTTGTGGCTGTGTTAAAACAATGAACTTTTGAGCTATGCTATGCAGGGTTCCTCAAGATGGACAGTTCATAGTGGAGAGTTCTGACAAAAGATGACCCTCTCAAGAGGAAAATAGTAAGCACCCCAGTGTCTTTGCCAAGAAAACCCTGTGGACAGGGCCTAAGGTACCATGGTCTAAGAAGTCAGGAAGAGTTGGACACAATTGAATTGCTGAACAATAACTAGATTAATACAAATCATCATCACCTCTCCTTCAATTTCTCCCTTGCCTATATCTTTCCTCTTCCCTCTCCACTAACCAAGGAAAAAACCAACATTAGACAGAGGAACTGGACAGATCTCAGGAATTATGATTCCTCTTGCAAAGCAAGGACTTTATTGAGGAGTTGTTCTCCCTAATTGACATCTCTTTTTACTCCAGTCCATCCTTCCTTCAACTATCAGTAATCTTTCTAAGTGCAGGACTGACCTTAACATTGTACCCCACCTCTACCTCCATTAAACAAACTTTAGTTGTATCCCATTATTTCCAGAATAAAATATAAATTTCCAGAATAAAATATAAATGACAAAACTCATATTTGGCTTTTAAAGCCCTTGAGAATCTGGCCTCTTCCTACCTTTCCAAATTTTTTATATCTTTCTTCTCTTCTGTGATCCAATGACACTAGCCTTGCTCTTCATCAAAGAGTTTCCAACTGAGTCCATTCTTACTTGTTGTCTCCCATGTTTGATATGTTCTCCCTCCTCATCTCCTTTCCTTCCAATCTCAGTTAAAATCTTGCCTTCTTCAAGTAAGCTTTCTCCATCTCTACTTCCCCCCATCCTCCTTATTACTGGTGCCTCACTTCTGAGATTCTGTCTAGTTTTTCCTTTATATATCTTGTTTATACATAGTTATTTGCAGTTGCCTCCTCAATTAGACTGCATTCCTTGAAGAGCAGGGACTTTTTTTTTTTTTTTTGCTTTTTCTTACATTCCCAGTGCTTCATACAGTGTCTGGCAGAGAGCAAATAATTACTAACCCCTTATTGACTTGATACCAAAACAACATCCAATTAATTGAATTCAGTAGATGGAGTAGGGGTGAGGGGAACAGAAGAAAAATAGCCAAATCCTCAGTTCCATAGCATTTATTGGACCTGCAGTCCCAAACCAGCTGGCATTTGGGCTGCCTAAAGTTCCTCTTCTTCCCCTTCTTCCAGTCAAATTATAAAGCCTTTGTGCCGTTAAATACAAACATGTAATCAAGTTAACAACACTCTGTGAAGAAAAACAAAGACTGAGATAATAATAGTAGTACAAATAGATTATTGCTATAAAGTAAACCAAACATTCATTTAAAGTCTGTTTACTGTTGTAGACAAAATAAACAATTGATTGAATTTTTCACTTTTCAGGGATTGTTTTGGCTGGATATCCTTTATTCATTTGAAAACATAATTCTGAAATTAGGCCATCCATGAAAGCCTGGGTGTGAAGCATTTGTGATTTTTAACTAACAGATCACTTCATTTCGTAGGCACTGCCAAAAAATCCCAGTTATCAATTCCAAAGGGCACCTGAAAATTCAACTGAACAATTTACACAGATGTGGAGAGAATGGCAATAGTAGCTCAGCTGGAACCTTTTGGGTTGTAGGAAATCGATGCCACTTTAATTACAAGTTGTAACATCATGTCAATGTGTTGAATCAGCTATGTTTGGAATGAAAATATATCATTTTTCTTTTCTCTGAGCCAAATGTCTCAATCTGTTCATGGCTAAATGTTTGGAATTTAGCTAAACACCTTGAAAAAATGAAAACTTTGAATATCTGTCCATGATTTATTTCTACTTTACACAATTATCTGCCTTTTTTAGGCATTATCTTGGACAATTTAATTATCATTCTATGATTCCCATGAATGAATATTTTATCAGAAATATGCCCCTTTTCAACATTCTCCTCATAATACTAAATAAATACCAGATCTCTGATTAATCCTTAAGCTGGGAAGGACAGGAAATGGAAATAGTAGCCAGAAAGTACCAAAGAAGTCTAATAATGTCTAAGTCTTATCAGGTTTAGACAGTGTTTACTACAATTTTAGATTTATGATTTACATGCACAAAAATACATGGTATCTGTAGTATCTCTGCTAATGTAAAGCATATTAATGTCTAGTAAATAGTAGATTCTTCACTGAGTTTATTTTTGTGTGGTGTCCTGTAGACCTCTTTTCTATGGTTCCCAGAATGCTTCCCAGCTCCAAGGCATTTTGAGGATGTGGATAAGCATCCACTCATAATTGTATCTGTGTTCTGCCTTTAGGAGCAGGGACTATTTTTGCCTATCTTTGTATCTTCAGAACTTAGCACACAGTCTAATGCTTAATAAATACTTGTTGAATAACTGACATTTTCACTAAGTCAAACAGTTAGGATATATTAGTGCAAAGCAAAAAACATTTAATTTTTAAAAATACAAATCAAGTGCCAAGAAAAGATTTCTCTATGCTGGTAAAGAACATTCATGAAATTTTTGGAGTGAGGGGAGTAGGGTAAATAAGGAATAGGAGGAATTGTTTGTATATATTCATCCTGAAGGAACTGCTGATTCTTCATAATAATGGTACGCAAGCTATTTATATGATCCATTGGCCTGTGAGCAAGGTAAAATTTCATTTGAAATGTAAAATGTTTTATGGAAAAAAATAGAAACTGTAAGAAAGGAAAAAATTGCTACCACTTTATGGAAATGTAAAATGTTGGGGCAGCTAAGTGGCACAGTAGATAGAGCACCAGCCCTGAAGTCAGGAAGTCCTGAGTTCAAATCTGTCTCAGACACTTAAATTCATGGTTGATAAATTCTTAATAGGAGGGACCAAGGATTCCTGGTGATCATAGTCCTTACCTCTTGAGGTTCATCAACTACATTTTCTTCAGATTCTCTATGTTTTAAAGACCTGGTCAAATGTCTATCTTCTCAGGCAGCTAGGTGGGGTAGTGGATAGAGCACCAGCCCTGAAGTCAGGAGGATCTGAGTTCAAATTTGACTTCACACACTTAACACTTCCTACCTGTGTGACCCTGGGCAAGTCACTTAATCCCAATTGCCTCAGCAAAAAAAAAAAAAAAAGTAAAATGTTAAAAAAAAAGATGAAATGATAATTAATGTATTTGATTTTCCCATTAAGTGAAGATAATTCTAATCTGTAAATTTTCATGTATCATCAAAGAAATGAAATATAAAACCTTTGCAATGGAAAATAATGTTGGTTGTTCATCATATAAATGACTTTTTTTGGTCCTGTCCTATTTAACACATTCTCCTATTTTTCCTATGATTAATTCCTATTATGTGGATATTATCTATGGTCATAAAATTTACTTTACATATATGACTTTTTAATCGTATGTAATTTGTGAGGAAAACAGACATTTTATGTTAATGCCAGTATTTATAAGTGTCAATAAGAAGACTTTGAGCAAAACTGGATTACACCTGTTGACCAAACATACTTTTTTGACTCCCTAGAAAAATATTAGATCAGATGAAGTCACTTCTGTGTTCCTCATTTTCTTTTATTATAAAGTTGTAGGGGTGTTTAAATATTTGTCAGTTACAAACAGATGAATCTAGAGATCTTTTATTATCCACAGAAAATCCCCTTCTACTTGGACTGTGAGCTGGATCTCTTCCATCACAATGGAGAACATCTTTGAAATTAGTGTATCTTCTATATAGGCAATTCAGGTTAAATGACTTGCTCAGAGTCACATAGCTAGTAAATATCAAGTGTTTGAAGTTGGATTTAAACTCAGATGCTCCTAGTTTTAGAGCCAGTGCTCTATCCATTGCACCACTATTTTCCTTATTTTAAATGGTAGATTTAGATCAGTCATTTTTTAAAAAAAAATCCAACAAACAAGGATTGGACATAAACTTTAAGGGGCCATATTAAGAAGGGGACCTAGAAAACACATTAACATCCAAAGTTAATTGCCTTTAAGTAGAAAACTCAATTACTTGATTGTTGAATTTTTAGGTAAATTTTGATTCTCTTTCCTTGACAATAACTTTGGTTGATATCACACACACACATACACACACACACACACACACACACACACAGATATACATCAACAGAGTCAACAGCAGAGCCAAGAAATGCAGCCAGATACTCTGGTTTTAAATCTTGGACCCTTTTATTGTATTAGTCTTTGCCCAAAGAGAAAAGAATTAAAAAACAAAGTTAAAAAGGAACAGTTCTTTTATGTTCTGAAATTACCAGTATATCCAGGCTGGGTAGTTTGTTGTCTGTGCCACATGGTCTTCCACTAATAGAGCATATTTTCTACTCACACTTTTTAAAATAGGAAAAGAAAAAAAATTACAGGGCACATTTATCCAGAAAAATAAGTCAAACCAAGTGTTTGAAGATGAAAACTATATTTTTGTAATTATTTTGTTGGAATAGATGTAGGGATTTTTTTCCAAATCCTTATAAACTTCTATTTATGGTGTATTTTGACAGAATTTTCATTACTGAAAACCCCAACTATATCTTATAATTCAGCATTCAACAAATATTTTATTTTGAGTTGACTCCTATTAATCTAAAATCAATTCAGTAGCCATGCAAGTATTCAATTATTATTCTTGAAATAAAATTTTTTTTATTAATTTATTTTAAAGACATTATACATAAATCTATGGATTAGGAAATAAAAAATATAGTTACAAGTATCTGATATCCGTTCAGCTGGTCTAGAAATTGAAATAGTGGTTTAGATATTGTTAAAGGAATATAGAAATAGATTAAATCATAATAATTTTAAATAATATCATTTCTAACTGGAAACTGAATGGATGCCAATCAATTGGAGAATGGCTGAATAAACTATGGTATATGAATGTCATGGAATATTATTGTTCTGTAAGAAACGACCAGCAGGATGATTTCAGAAGCCTGGAGAAACTTGCATGAACTGATACTGAGTGAAATAAGCAGAACCAGGAGATCATTGTACAGGGCAACAACAAGACTATATGATGATCAATTCTGAAGGATGTGGCTCTCTTCAATAATGAAATGTTTCAAACCAGTTCCAATTGTTTAGTGATGAAGAAAGCCATATATATCCAGAAAGAGGAATATGAATGTGGACCACAACATAACATTTTCATGCTCTCTGTTTCCCTTCTTAGATTTTTTTTTCTTGTAGATCCAATTTTTCTTGCACAGCAAGATAACTGTAAAAATATGTATACACATATTAGATTTGTCAAGTATTTTAACATAATTAACATGTAGTAGACTTTCCTGCCATCTAGGGGAGGGGAAGGGACTGGAGGTAAAATTTGTAGCAGAAAGCTTTGCAAGGGCCAATGTTGAAAAATTACCCATACATATGTTTTGCAAATAAAAAGCTTTAATAAAATGAAAAAAAAGTAATATCCTTTCTAGAATTAGAATGAGAAAAAAGTTTTCATAGGTTGCTCTTATGTTGCATAAATGGAAGGAAGTTGCTAGCAAGAATGACAAAGGATTGAGGATTTCATTTACTTTGAGTGGAAAGATCAGAAAATTGTCAGCAGTAAAGAAACCTTTTTTTTTTATAAAGCTTTTTATTTGCAAAATATATGAGTGACTTTCAACATTGACCTTTGCAAAAAAACTTTTTTTTCCCCAAACTTTTCCCTTCCTTCCCCCTACCCCCCACCCCTAGATGACAGGTAATCCAATACATGCTAGATAGGATAAATTATATGACAAATATAATACATGTATACATATCTACACAGTTATCTTACTGCACAAGAAACATCAGATCTAGAAAGAGAAGAAGAAAAAAAAACAACCTAAGAAGGAAAACAGAATGCATGGAAATATTCACAGAAAGCGTTAAAATGCTGTGTTGTGGTTCACTCTCAGTTCCCACAGGCCTTTCTCTGGATGTATATGACTATCTTCATCGCAGCACAACTGGTTTGAATCACATCATTGTTGAAGAGAACAATGTCCATCAAAATTGATCATCATATAGTCTTGTTTCTGTGTATAATGTTCTCCTGGTTCTGCTGATTTCACTCAGCATCAGTTCATGCAAGTCTCTCCAATCCTCTCTGAAATCCTCCTGTTGGTCATTTCTTACAGAACAATAATATTCCATAACATTCATATACCATAATTTATTCAGCCATTCTCCAATTGATGGACATCTTTTCAATTTCCAGTTTCTTGCCACTACAAAAAGGGCTGCCACAAACATTTTTGCACATGTGGGTCCCTTTCCCTCCTTTAAGATCTCTTTGGGATATAGGCCCAGTAGAAACACTGCTGGGTCAAAGGGTATGCACTGTTTGATAACTTTTTGAGCATAGCTCCAAATTGCTCTCCAGAATGGTTGGATCCGTTCACAGTTCCACCAACAATGTATCAGTGTCCCAGTTTTCCCACATCCCCTCCAACAGCTATCATTATCATTTCCTGTCATTTTAGCCAATCTGACAGGTGTGTAGTGGTATCTCAGAGTTGTCTTAATTTGCATTTCTCTGATCAATAGTGACTTGGAGCACCTTTTCATGTGACCAGAAATAGTTTCAATTTCTTCGTCTGAAAATTGTCTGTTCATATCTTTTGACCATTTGTCAATTGGAGAATGGCTTGAATTCTTATATATTTGAGTCAATTCTCTATATATTTTAGAAATGAGGCCTTTATCAGAACCTTTGGATGTAAAAATATTTTCCCAGTTTACTGCTACCCTTCTAATCTTGTCTGCATTCATTTTGTTTGTACAAAAACTTTTCAACTTGATATAGTCAAACTTATCTATTTTGTGATTAATGATGACCTCTAGTTCTTCTTTGGTCACAAATTCCTTCCCCCTCCACAGGTCTGAGAGGTAAACCATCCTACATTGTTCTAATTTGTTTATAATATCATTCTTTATGCCTAGATCATGAATCCATTTTGACCTTATCTTGGTATATGGTGTTAGGTGTGGGTCAGTGCCTAATTTCTTCCAGACTAGTTTCCAATTATCCCAGCAGTTTTTGTCAAATAGTGAGTTTTTATCCCAAAAACTGGGGTCTTTGGGTTTATCAAACACTAGATTACAATTGTCATTGAGTATTTTGTTCTGTGAACCTAACCTATTCCACTGATCCACTACTCTATTTCTTATCCAGTACCAAATGGTTTTGGTGACCACTGCTTTATAATATAGTTTTAGATCTGGTGCAGCTAGGCCACCCTCATTTGCATTTTTTTTTTCATTAATTCCCTTGAAATTCTTGACCTTTTGTTTTTCCAGATGAATTTTGTTGTTATTTTTTCTAGTTCAGTTAAATAATCTCTTGGGAGTTTGATTGGTATAGCACTAAATAGATAGATTAGTTTAGGTAGTATTGCCATCTTTATGATATTCGCTCGACCTATCCAAGAGCACTTGATGTTTTTCCAATTGTTTAGATCTGACTTTATTTGTGTGGAGAGTGTTTTGTAGTTTTGCTCATATAGACCCTGACTTTCCCTTGGCAGATATATTCCCAAATATTTTATACTATCGATAGTTATTTTGAATGGAATTTCTCTTTGTATCTCTTGCTGTTGCATTTTGTTGGTGATGTATAAAAATGCTGATGATTTATGTGGATTTATTTTGTATCCTGCAACTTTGCTAAAGTTGTGGATTAATTCTAATAGTTTTTTAGTTGATTCTCTAGGGTTCTCTA